>ML777718.1:132572-153657 GCA_009831015.1 Picea engelmannii
ATCGTGACCGTCGGATTTCCTAACTACAAATGCATACTAATGCATACTAAAGAAACACACTTTTACCTAACGACATATTAGACCAAGTAGATCTTAACTAACTCCTAAGTGTCTAAATATCCTAACAATTATGTGATTGATGATTAGAGTTGAGTGAATGATTTTGCGTATCGTTGTTTATCACATGCATGTTTTCTTCTAATAATTCGTATCTCATTCAGTAATTGGAATATTCACATGGTTAATGTATTAGTACTAGGCCTATGGTATATGATCATTGTCTACATGCTAGGGTGTAAGGGTTATCCCAAACCCAACCTCTTCTCCAATAGTTTAAGTTTGTTCCCATTTGTTGTCTAGTTGGTTTATACAGGCTTTCCATCTTATACCGGTCTCTCCAAAAGGAAAATACAAAAAAAAGGAATGTCTGAACCAAAGGAAAGGCCTTGTTAATAAAATGTAAAGCCCATTGATTAATTGGTCAGATCGCAAGATCTGGATAACCATTCCACTATTAAACACTGTAGAGTCTAATTGGGCCTCAGTGGCGGGTTTGGTTCATGTTGTTTAAATAAAGGGATTTAGGACACATAAATGGAATTGGCTCTAGAAGGAGGCCCTGAAGAACAAATGGTTGAATACACATTTCACATAATATTTCAAACATCTTGTAGATTCAAAACAACCCACATGCATGGCTATTCATTCACAAGACAACCGACACACACTGAGTACTCCTGAAACGAGTAACTCACACGAGCCTGAGGAAGAAATCTTATACCCAGACATAGCTTACACTCTCCCTCACGAGGAATTGAATCAATTCAGAAGAATCACAAGAGCATACGCCCGACAGATTGGTGCATTGTCCTTAGCTCCGATACTTCCTCAAAGAAAATAAGTAAGTAGACCAGTGGTTGATACCCTCGACCAGGGTTTTGTGCATAAAATAGAAGACCTGATAGATTTCTCTCTCACCAAAATGGAACATCCTCCTAAACTAATCCATGAAACGCCAACTAACAATGTCTCTGAGCCAACCAATTTTTCAGAAGAAGAAGGATATAACTTAGAACACTTGATCTCATGATTTGAAGACATGGAAGATCATAACGAACATGATGAAGGGAGGGGAAACCCACCACAAAACAATCAACCTTGGTTGTCCAGAGATGCTTTGGCCATCCCTGGACTAATACATAGCCTTCCCTGACACCCAAAGAAGCTACTCCTTAAATTCTACCCTCAAACCTCAGGATTGCCTGAAGACCATATAAATAAATTCATACTGGCTATCAGACTTATGAATGTCCAACATGAAGATGTAGTATGCAGGATTTTCCCCTACACTTTTGAGAAATCATCCTCCACATGGTATTTTAACTTACTTGTAGGATCCATAACCAGTTGGACAAAGTTTCAGAAGCATTTTTTAGTTAAATTTGGTGAAGAAACCACTACAGGAGCTTTGATGGATGAATTGTTCACCGCCACCATGAGTTCAAAGGAGAAGGTTAAATATTTCAATCAAAGATTCACAACTATCTTGAACACATTCCAACCTGAAGCTAAACCAACTCAGGAGTTGCAAATCAAAGTATATGCTAATGGCCTTCCAACTTCTATTTCCATGTTTGTGAATAGGGATTCCAAACGAACCCTGGCTGAGAATTTTGAAGAAGCCAAAATTATAGAGTTCCAAATGAAGGGATGTAAGGAAGGTCAGGTCTCGTTAGTTAAAAAATAAGTCCAACCTCCTCCCAGGAGAGGACTCCTTTTGACTAGACCGTCAGGGAAACAAGAAGAACAAGTTCCCGAAAAGGGTAATGGAGACATAAAATACCTACAACAAATGGTTAATAAATTATCAAATGAGATCATAGACATGAAGAGAAACGCAGGGGAAGGAAACCAAGGCAAAAGGCCCTATAATCCTTTCTTTAAAAGAAATATGTCGTTCAAAACAATTGAACCTCCCCCAACCAACTAAAACATCAATCTTGGAAATGTAGCATCTGACTCTTTCTGTACATACCATCAAGAGAACCACTCTGAAAGAGACTTCCCTCAATGGGTGCATGCCATGAATTTAATGGTCAACTAGTTTATAAAGGAGGTTTCCCTAACCGAACAACCAAGCGGTTCAATTTTGAATGTTGCTAATCAGGAAGAGATTGATCCACCAGAAGATACATCCATGCTAATATGGGATCCTGACCTAATTATGCCTTCCGACGACCTATTTCAGGTTCAAGAATCACCCGTAGAGGTCTCAGTTGGGCAAATGCGAAGTAAGGGTCCACATGTCTCAAAAGATCCTACTACTAGCCAAACTTTGGGAGGAAGATCAACTCTCGATCACTCGAAAGCACATTTCTCTCCCCACATAAACCCTATAAGTATCCATACACGAGAATCACCCAAAATGGATTACAACATAGTTGAAGATTTGAAGAAGTTGAAGGCTAATATATCAGTTATGGACATTTGTAGGATCCCTCAGCAAAAATACTTCCTGCTACAAGCTTTGAAATCAGTAGAAAACCCTACGACAAGCAATGATCAGGAAATAAATCTAACTCCCAGGGATCTAGTAAATAAACCAACTGTAAATGCTTGCTCAGAAGATAAGAAGGGAAAACCTTTCATCCGACCTTTCCTTTTAACATTTGAAGTCTTCAATAGAAACCTCCATAATTGTTTGGTCGATTCAGGAGCATCCTCTAATGTTATTCCACTGCCTATTTGCAAAAAAATAAACGTAGTCCCTCTCAAAAGTGATAAGCATGTAATACAACTAGACAGAACCCAAGTGAAAGTCATGGGAGAACTCAAGGATGTGATGATCAGAATAGCGACACACCCTAAGTTTGTGCAAGTAATTGAGATTATTGTAGTAGATATCCCAAAATATTATGGATTGTTACGAAGTCGAGATTGGTCCAAGAAGTTAATCGGATATTTTAGTATGGACTAGGCACACCTTTGGCTTCCTTTGAAGGGACACACAAATATGATAAGAATTGATAGGTAAATATATCTGAAACATACGATCATTGATCTAGAAACCCTAAATGAACCCTCATCGGTAGATTTCCTTGTACTAGGCAATTATTCCTATGATTCCTACTTCGACAAATTGTCCCCTCTCCCATATGATGTCCCTCTCATTCAAAACTCTGAAATGGTTTTTCAAGAGAAATCCCTGATACCGACAGAGGAAACCCTCTTCTGTCAAGTTCCTATGCTAGAAATCACCAAACAAAAGGGCGGAAAGAAAGAAAGAAACAAGAAAGAAGAAACATATAACCTTCGCTGACAAATTTGGACCATATACTTTGATGGATCTAAATCACAGGAAGGGTCTAGGGCAAGGCGCATCCTCATTGATTCGAAAGGTAAACACCATTTCCTATCCTGAAGGATTGAGTTCGAATGCAAAAACAACACCGTTGAGTATGAAGCTCTAGTATAGGGGTTAAAGATAGCCATAGACTTAAACATCAAAGAATTAAAGGTTTTCGGGGATTCTGAGATTATCGTTAGACAAGTGAGGAATTCCCCGCACCTAAAGAATTATCAACAGGAAGTGCATAGGTTAATAGATCATTTTGAAGCTTTCAATATTACAACGATCCCACGAGCAAATAATATCCTCGTTGATTGCCTAGCCACAACTGCTTCAAGGCTATCACCTCTAAAGGATTATGAAGCCTCCCGATTCACTGTGAAACTACTCTACAAACCATCGGTGCTCAACAATATTTCTAATTGGAAGGTCTTTGAAGGAGATGAACAGATCATAAACTTATGACTAACCAAGACAATTTCAAAGATTTGGCTATTGACGATGAAGTATTCCAAGAACAATCAACAAAAACTGATCCTTGGACAAGTCAACCAACTGACAAATCGAAGTCTCACACAATATCGAAGGGGATAGCTAGTTTAGAAAATATTTTTGACCTGGAAGAACGATTAAGGGGCCCAAAAATGCGAAGACCAGTAGTTCCTATCCCATGCATGAAAATATAAATCTTGGAACCCCGGAAAAACAAAAGAATATAAATCTCGGCAAGACTATATCTAAAGAGGAAAGGAAATCTTATCTCAAACTGTTCAGACAATATCAAGATGTCTTTGCATGGTCCTACCGGGATCTCAAAACTTATGATATTCGTATCATTCAACACACTATCCCATTAAAACATGAGGTGAAACCCTTCCAACAGAAGATCCAAAAGTACCACCCATCTTTGGAACCCCTCATGTGTTAGAAGTTGAAGAAACTTTTGGATGCCAAAATTATCTTCTAGGTTAGACATTCCATGTGGGTAGAAAATTTGGTTCCTGTGAGGAAAAAGTCGGGAGCAATCCGCTTATGCATAGATTTTAGGAACCTTAACATAGATTCAAAAAAGGACAACTACCCAGTCCCACCAATTGAGAAACTCTTGCAGATAGTGTCTGAATCTGACATTTTCTCCCTGCTAGACGATTTCTCAGGTTACAACTAGGTTCTAGCTTCAGAGGAAGACCATTTAAAAACTACCTTCCGAACCAAGTGTGGAACTTTCTCTTACAAATGCATGCCCTTTGGGTTAATCAACACAGGGGAAACCTTCCAGAGGGCCATGGACATAGAATTTTGGGGACTAATCAACAAGTGTGTGGTAGTATATTTGGATGACATAACTGTGTATTCGAAGAACATACAAGATCACATCCAACACTTAACCCAGATTTTCGAAAGGTGCAGAAAATACGGTATATATTTAAACAATAAGAAAACTATCTTTAGTGTGCAAGAAGGAAATCTATTAGGTAATATTATATCCCAAGCAAGCATTCACATAGACCCTGAGTGAGTCAAATCTATAACTCAACTCCCATTACCTCACAACAAAAAGACAATGAAATCTTTCTTTGGGAAAATCAATTTTGTAAGAAAATTCACCCCCAATTTCTCCGAGACTGTCAGACCCTTACAAAAAACGATCCACAAAGATTATGAATTTAAGTGGGATGATGAATGAAAGGATGCTTTCATCAATATTAAGACTGCGATATCTCAGGCTCCAGTGTTGAGAAGCCCCGATTTTAATAGAGATTGTGTCCTCTATACTTTTGCCTCCGACCAATCGTTAGCTACAATATTGACTCAGAAGGATGATGACAACAAGGAGGCTCTGATGTCGTTCATGGGCACTAACCTCCAAGGATCTGAATTTAATTAACCTGCTATATATAAACATGACTATGCAGTATATAAGGCAGTAAAACACTTTAGATCTTACATCCTCAAGAACCACACCAAAGTAATTGTGCCTCACCCTGCAGTATGATCCTTATTCACTAAACAAGAGATGAGGGAAAGAAGAGGGAACTAGATGGAATTAGTCCAAGAATTTGATCTAGATATAAAGACTGCCAAACTAGTTAAAAGGAAAGGGTTATGCAAGCTTGCAGCCAAAGCCTGGGACCAAGTAAATGAAGACTCTGGATGGGAGAATGAAATGGCATTATGGTGTGGTGATCATTTATACATCTCCCCAGGGAAAGAGTCTTTGTATGATAATTTGACTTATCTCTTGCACCATGGGAATTGTCCAGAAAATATCAACCCTAGGGAAATGAGAGATCTCAGGTTAAAATCCAAACAATATCGCCTCATAAATTCAGTACTCTTCTGGATTAATTATGGTGGGGTACTTTTAATATGTCTCGAATGTGAAGATGCAGGAAAAGTTATGAAGGAGCTCCATGATGGCCCTGTTGGTGGACATTTTGCAGGAAACACCACCACTCATAAGATACTGAGAGCTGGTTATTATTGGCCCACTTTGTTCAAGGATGCTCACACATATGCTAGAAACTATAAAAATTGTCAAATAAGCACTGGGAGGGAGAAGAGGGCAACAGTTCCACTCCAAACAGTGACCATTTCTAGGCCTTTTGAGCAATGGGGGTTAGATATCATAGGGGAAATTACACCAAGTTCTTAAAAACAACATAAGTACATACTCACTACCTCTGATTATTTCACAAAATGGGCAGAGGTCATCCCTCTGACTCATGTAAATGAGAAGGTGGTAATCCAATTCATAGAACAACAACTAATCACAAGGTTTGGTGTCCCTTATGTTCTTGTTTTTGATAATGTAGCTTATTTTTCTTCCACCTTATTAACAGAGTTTTCCCTTGACAAAGGAATAATAATTATGTACTCTACAAATTATTACCCATACGGAAACAGAGTGGCAGAATCAACAAATAATAACCTAGTGAGAATATTGAAGAAAACGGTTTCATAAAACCAGAGCAATTGGCATAATCTACTCCATAATTCTTTGTGGGCCAATAGAGTCACACAAAAGGAAGCTATAGGAAATTCCCCATACTATCTGGTATACGGATAGGAAGCCATTCTCCCAAACAGACTTTGTCTTCCATCTCTCCAACTTGCCCAAGATTCTAGAGGATAGCCTTCATTAGTCATACAACAAAGAATTGACACTTTGCTCATGCTAGAAGATGAAAGAGAAAATGCTAATTCAAAGTTCATAGCTCATCAACAGATAGTAAAAAGGTGGGTTGACAAGCACAAGGCTAAAGAGAAGAATTTTGAAGTAGGAGATTTAGTCCTAAAATGGGACAAAGAAAACGAGCATAAAGGCAAACATTCTAAGTTTCAGAATCTATGGCTCAGACCTTTCCAGGTGATTGAGAAGATTGGGGCAGGAACTTATCAGTTACAAAATATGAGGGGGGAACCTGACGCCTTCCCAGTAAATGGCCAATCCCTAAAACAATATTTCCATTGAAAAAAAAAAATGTTTTGTGTGCGTTTTTTCATGATTTTGTTTTAGCTAGGTCAATTGCAAAATGCATTTTTTGTTTTGTTTTTCTATTTGGACTTTTGCACTCTTGAATATTGTGTTTAGAAAGACAATGGTTGACCTAAAATCATGCGACATAGTGAAATCTCTTCCTAACTCGTTGCTCACATACAAACACAAGAAACGTTGGGGAGCCTACAATTATTTCGAGGTGCTCTCTATGTAACCTGTGCAAATGAACAACTTTGGATAAATGTCAGAAGTGTCTTCTTAGTGGTTTGGTAAGACCTTAAGGGAAAGAACAAAATATGGAAAGGACTACATGCACCTCAGAGATAGAGTTAGTAAGTTTAACCTTAACCATCTCATCTTGCAAACTAACATACGTCATCCTCTTCCACTCACTTAGGGCATTCTACCGAAATAAAACTTAACTATATAAAATGATTTCACAGCAGGGGAGGGTATGTAGATATCTCTATTGGGGCTATGGATGCTCGCTGAAAGCGGAGAAAATTCTGTGACGTCGAGGTGACTCCACCGGGGATATAAACACTCGCTGGAAGTGAAGTCACACCATAGCAAGTGAGTGAAGGTAACTAAAGGCTCTATGATAGTGAACACTCTACTAGAGTTTTGTCAAAAGACAGAATGAGTCAGGGATACAAGAAACGAAGGGGGAATAAAGGTTGAAAACCCCACAGGCAGACCCAAAAGCATCAATTAGAGAATTTCAAATGCAAGAGTAAAAGAGGCTCTGATTTAAAACCAGTTAATTTCTCCACCGGGTTTTTCATCTACCGATCTCGAAGGAGGAACAAAGATTCTTCTTTCACCCAGTATGTCTCCATTTGTTGAGAACTGAACACACCCTAAAAATTCTATGTCAAATTTCACTTTTGGGTACCACTTGATCTTTTTACACTGTTTGATTTCACTTCATTATGAAAATGTTGTCTTTGCTTATCATCTTGACTCTCATTAAGTATTTCAAAGTTTGCCTTAATATATGAAACTCATGAATTAAAAGGATTATCTTTTAAATAAATAATCAACAACCAAAATATTTCACCTAATGCACACAAAGTTCGGCATCGGGAGGAATTAAAGAATGAAGGAAAATTAGTCTGAAAAAATACATTCGTTGAGCGTTGATCTTCATTGGCATCGACAAAAGGAAATTTTCTTTCACGACAAGCATTACACAAGGATATCATCGATGGCCGATCCTGTTCGACATCGGTAAAAGGTGAAGGGAGAAAAGGTTTAAAAGGAAAGAAAAAATAGCGCTGATAGCCGACACCCGATGCGCTTATTGGAATCAGAGAAATTGAATAGCGATGAATATTTCGACCGTGCTAAGAAGTTTTCCCCGATCACTAATTCCCAAAGCATTTTGGCATCGAGATTTCTCGTAAGCTATGTCAAAGAAGGCAGGCGATAGGTTTCTCCTCGTTCGTCGAACCCTGATACATTTCGGCATCGACGATCCCAGGCTTATTTTAAAAAATGTGCATCTTGTTGAAAACCCTGACTCTGATTGATATACACGATCAGACCCCCTGTCCTCATCAGCCACGTGTCTTTTCCAAATCGGAGAACCTTACGATCTAGTTTTACCCCAATTCATTTTTGTTTCCCAAGGTCCACATCACACTAGGGGTCAGTTTTGTCACGAAGACATTAGAAAAGAAAAGATATGGACAAAGAACACAGGAAATACGTACACAAAGAATGGAAAAAATACATCCAACTGCTACAACTAGAATCCTTTCATAAAAAGTTTTAGGAATTTTGCATTAGATTGAGCTTAAATTATATACAATAGACACTGTCTACACTATTTGGTCGGGTGAGGCTTTCTTCAAAACTATCAATATCCACGCTACATCTAGAATACAAAATAGAGTTAGTTAATCATCTCTCTTTTGTGTGCTGGCAAGGTCTGCGCAGACTTTCTCCTCGAACGCTTCACAGTCTCTAAGATGTTTCACATTCTCGTCTTCCGACATCCTATATACTTTGCGTAGCTGCACGATGGTATCCTGCCCTTTGCATAGATGTCTATTAAGCCATGTCACGTTCCCTTCGCGACCTTGTGATGTCGACACCTCAAGGGTCTTTGCTACCAACTGTCATCTTAACACTCTTTTTTCTTAATAGAGCTCAGCGAGGGAGAGTTGTCCCTGTTTCAGCTGCTGAGTCGGCTCTTGAAAGTTAGCACTCGTGACATCTGTCCTCCTCATTCTGATCCTGCTATCCCAACTTTTTCCTTTGATAGGCTCTAACCGAATGGCACACATAAGCAATTCCTCAATGGTCGATCTTGCACGCGGCTCGACTGGGACTTGGGTTTCCCCAACTTCCCTATTCTTCCTCGGCCTACCCCTTCTGCGGGGTATCTGCTATTGGGGAAGTATGCCTTCCAACACCCTTCCTTTCAGCAAACATTCTTACACTTTGGCCTTTGCGTGATGTGATATCATCGTTTCCACACGCAGGTGAGAATCTCCCTTTTAAACCTCAGACATGCCCTATGCGAGTGAAAATGAATCCCAGTCACTCTAGGGCTCATGTCTGGCACTCCTGCTTCTTCGCATGCCCCATCTTATGTTTTGAGGGGTTCCCATGGTGTAACACGCATCTGTCTTAGGCGAGAGACCGAGGTGAACAACTTTATCAATATGGGCTCGCAAGACAAACTATCGACAATGCATAAGCTCGATTGGTGAATTAGAATGCATGCAGAACACCGAGAATTTATAATAGAATAGATAGGAGGTGGAAACATGCCAGGGAACACTGAATTCATGGCGATTGGATGTTTGGAAGTGAACTAAAGATTTTATGTGGCACATCCACGTGACGAGTATATTCAGGGGCATGTGAGGTGCAACCGATAGGAGTTGCAAGGCATGCGTAATACAAGTGCCGTAATTTTTCGTTCTTCCATCCTTCATGATAATCTGATGATGGTGGATGCACTTGCCAATGCGTCTTCTAGTTAAACAACTTGCCTCGACCTGAGGTGTTTAACGACTTCCCTTATGACAGTACCTGACTCTTTTGGAACATACTCGTATTCTCAACGCATGTTTGACTCTAACATCCTTTCCGGACTCCAAGGGCCAACCGACCACTAGTTTTACGTCGACTCTAATGTTATTCCATACCCGATATTTCATGTTGTGGAACATGGATGTAACCCAACTAATACCCATGCTAATGGGAGAAAATGACGGTGCTAACAGAAGAAAAGCAAGCAATTCAAAAGCTGCAAAGATCCCGTGAGTATCAAATAATCAGGTTTTGCAAGCTTCATAGTTATGTACCAGTCTGGATTTTTCATGCTTACGCTTCATACATGTATTTTACCAAAATATCTAAAGGATTTTATCTTTGCAGGAAAGAAATTAGCTATATATTGGCAAAAATGGCCCGTGAACCTCATCGGGAGATTCAAGAAAATGGTCCGAGAGTGAGAGGAACTGGGTCAAAATCAACAATGCAATGAAGGATATCAGACTCCCCGATTTTTGCATGCCCGATGACTTCGTTGACTTGCGTGACATGGTCAAATCACACACCGAGCAAGATTCATCATGGGCCGAAGAAGTAGCCGAGGTGATGGATACGACGCCAGGTCAGGTGTGACAATTATGGAACACTCGATCAGAGCTCGGGCTATGCTGCAATAATTAAGTGCCAGTATAGTCAAGTATCGGGCACGTGCAATAGAGATAAGAGAAATTTACTCGGATCTGATGGAACAACATAGATTCCCATATGCCAACACCTGCGAGGAGTTGTTCATCAACTGGTCAGAGTACGAGAAGAGTCACCCTTTTAAAGTGATATCTTGAGATGACTCTTAGACAAACTGCTAGGAGAGAACGCCAGGTTGTGGATTTTGTTTTGCTTATCTGCACGTTAGTTGTTATTTTTAGTTAATTTTATGTTATAAATAAGAGCATCGACCGATTAGTTAAGGGTCGATGGTTGTTGCAAGAAAATCTCATTTCTGGTTTTGTTAAGAATGATTTTGGAGCTTCCTTTAATTGAGAAGTCCTTCTGGACCAGAGACAAGTTTATGTTTTCATCAAATGCGTGTATGATTGGATGTGGATAAGAACTATTTCCTATTCTGTCTCTTGAATGGGTTCAGTAATGAGTAAGAGCTATTAAATCTATTGATAAGTTATATGATGCAATGTTTTACAGTTCTTTCTTTAATGATGAAAATGAATCTTTGTGTTATTATGTGATTGATAATTAGAGTTGAGTAAATTATTTTGCTTACCGTTTTTTATCACATGCATGTTTTCTTCTAATAATTCGTATCTCAATCAATAATTGGAATATTCACATGGTTAATGTATTAGTACTAGGTCTATGGTATACAATCATTGTTTGCATGCTAGGGTGTAAGGGTTATCCCAAACCCCGCCTCTTCTCCAGTACTTTAAGTTTGTTCCCATTTGTTGCCTAGTTGGTTTATACCGACTTTCCATCTTATACCAGTCACACCAAAAGGAAAATACAAAAAAAGAAAATGTCTAAACCGAAGGAGAGGCCTTCACAAGAAAACGTAAATCCCATCGATTAATTGGTTGTATTGCAAGATTTGGAGAACCATTCCACTATTAAACGCTACAGAGTCTAATTGGGCCTCAATGGCGGGTTTGGTTCCTGCTATTGAACTAAAGGTATTTAGGACCCATCAACACCGCCCCTTTCCCCTTTTTCGGTGGAGTTAGCCCCCATTTCTTTTCGTCTGATTTGTCTACACGCAATGATATAATATGATTAATAACTTGAGTATGATTATACTTTACATGGATAGACACACTGGCTTATTTGCATCCCAGTTCTCTAGCCTCATAACTACATAGGATCTCCGACCTCAATACATATACATCCACACACACACACACACACACACACACACACACACACACAAACCTCCTCGATGCGCACTTCCAAGTAAACCTTGCGCACTTTCCCAAGTATGTGCAACACTATGGAATGTGCACACCCTTACCTTGATGAAAAATCCCATGCACTTACCTAGGTATGTCCAATAATATTAAATGTGCGCACCCTTTCTTTGACAACAATTCTCTGCACACTTACCCTAGTGCATGCAAAACCAAAACTAGGTGCCAACGCCTATATGTACAATTACAAAAGGTTCAGATTAGGGACATTACAATGGACAATTTCATCTATCATTATGTTTATTGTATCCACGCTAAACCTACCAATCACAAACTCAGCCTCTATCAACCCCTTCCTCCCTCCTTTTTCCTTATCACTATTGAGAGTCCATTTCCATGGATTTTATTACTGATCTTCCTCCCACACTCTACAAACATGATTACATTTTTATCATTGTTTGTATTTTTTGTCGTTTTTCCAAGATGACCATTTTTTATCATCCAAACCAAGACTATCGATGCTTCACAAGTTGATTCCTTATTATTTTTCCACCATTTATGGACATCTTTCCACTTCTCTCTCCATCATTTCTGACTTAAACTCCACTTTCTCAGCTACTTTTGAAAAACTCTTTAGAATTTACTTGGCTACAAGCTTCATTATCCCATGGCCTTCCATCCCCAAAATAGCAACCAAACTAAAGGCTTTCACTGTATGGGATGCGCATCAGAAGACTGAAACTTATAAATAAATATGAGAATACTCATAATGTGCTAGCGCCTGAGGATATTATACTGATCCTGAGATGATCATGCGCATTTTGTAGCTGTTCAGAAAACGATACATCATGGATTTTTCAAATCTTCAGTTTACGCTTTTCGAATCTTCACTTTACACTTTCCAAATATTCAAATCAGGATTTTGGATATTAAAAATAAAATCATTGTATACTTTCATTGTCATAATTTTTTTAATAATATAAATAGTAAAAATAAATAATAGAAATTCACATTTGGTTTCATTAAGCAGGCAATACTTGTAATGTTGTAATTCTGAGCAATTTTAATCAGTGAAATGAAAAATTCAGCAGGCTATACTTTGCTGTCCTAAATTATGATTCGAAATTGAAAGAAAGAATTGAACTGATTACATCTTCTGATAAACAACATTCCACCAACAACTGACACATCTTATGAAATAAATAGGTAGTGTTTTAATTCTGAGCAATTTTAATAAAAATAATAAGAAGTTGGACAATTCTTAATTAATATTGAAAAAATAAAAACAAAATTTTATCAATTCCATCTTAAAATAATAAGAAGTTGGACAATTCCTAAAATGTTATGGTTTTAAAGAATGTGTCATATTTATAATATTAAAAAATTTGAAAATAAAAAATAACTTTCTTAAAATGTCAAGCCAACATCGTATCATATTTTGATTTCAAAATATTTGTTACAATACAAATTTTCTTAACCTTTTAACTTGTCAAAACTATGATCCAATGCTTCTCTTAAAGTTTTTAAAATACATAAACAAAATTTTAAAACAAACCAAATAATCCTACCTTTTAAAAAATCCTATAAAAATAATTTTAAACATTAATAACCATTATCATATTGTTTATTTTTTTTATAATTTAAAAGAGTAAATAATTAAAATATTAAATATACTATTATCCTTAAATCCATTGATTTTAGTATAAATATATATGAAATATGGTTTAGTGGTTTTAGTATAAATATATATGAAAGATGGTTTAGTGGGGTGTTTTGAATGAAAAATAATCTAAGAAGGATAAACTTTTCAGTTGTTTGAAAGAATAATAATATGAGAAATATAATGTAATTGAGAAATGTAATATAATTGTTTTTAGTAATAAATTTCATCCTATATAATCCAAATCCAAAGGGGTTAGGGTATGTATGTATGTATACCACCTTAAACTTTAACAATCAAATAGTTGTGGGGATGAGGTCTCTTGTTTCACAAAACAAATGAGGTCTTATACACCAATTTGGTGTCTGGATTTGTGACCTTAAAATTATATATATATATATATATATATATATATTTGAAATAAATAATTATATCAAAAATTTATTAATTCATTATATGAGGATTTTTTTAAAATAGTTTTGTATATTATATTATTATTTTTAATCAATATAAATAGTGAATAGAAAATAATATTAAATAGTTATTAATAATTATTAATAATTATTATTACATTTACAATAATAATTATTTTATATTAACAAAATTATTGTGGAAAGACCCTTTCAGTATTCATACATCTCCAAATTAGGTCATTGTGTGTCATTGTCAATAGGGAGGCATTAACTAAAACAAAAAAGTAAACCATCCTAAATACATTATTCAAATATTTGCATGCGTAAACCCTAATAAAATGGTGTAGCGGAAAAAAAGAATAAAAAAAATCCATTAAAAATGAAAATTAAGACCCATAATGGGCATTAATACCCTCAGGTTGCTAGGTTTCTTTGTGTACTACCAAGAGGGTCACTTAGTCCTCAATATGGGTACTGACAACAGAGTCTTCTGAATATTTGGGTAGGATAAGTGCATGCGAGACACAGGTATGCATAGTGATGTGAGTGAATAGCTCTAATAAGGTGTCACAGGAAGCATAGAGTTCTAGTTGTCGTCGATGCTAGTATGGCTAGTGATGTGAGTGACTAGCTCCGACAAGGTGTCGAAGGAAGAATAGGGTTCCAGTTGTCATATTTGTAGCAAGATCATATTCACATGAGATTCCTTTTTCTAGTCTCTCAATCCAATAAGATGTCTCCCTACATCCATTGTGTTCTAATCACTAAATTTGTTTTCTTCCATGATTATCTTAGCCATGGAATTTTTCCAATTTTCCCATTCCAAAGTCAAAGAGGTGATCAAGTCCATGGCCTCCTCTGTATCACAATCATCAATGCTACCTCTAATTTTACTTCACTTTGAAATAGTTTAGCTCTGCCATGGACAAGTATTCTCCTATACATTTAGTTTTTGGAGTGATCCCCTATCTACTTGAGTTCTTGTTACTTAGAAAATTCCTTTGTTACCCTTATTTGCCTCTACAACCATTGCAGGTAGCAACACTAATGGAAACATGACAAATATTCCTTGGGAAGAGACTCTAGATAACTTGATTATGAACAATATTCTCTCTTCTATCCATAGCTCCAAATAACCAAAGTGCTCTCCATATTCAATTGAGTATGAGCTTTTAAAAAATGAGTATAATGAGAGGAAAAACATAAACACAAAGCAACAAGCATGGAAACTAAGATGTACCTTGGAAATGTTTTACTGAGAAAGCCAGCCTCAAAGATATATCTTCATTAACCTTGGCTAATCCAGTTATGTCGATCAACAATGGAGAACACCAAGCCTTTAAGTAAGTGTCTTCATATCAATACCATGGGCATGTAAAATACCTACAGTAAACCCATTAACAACCAAATCAAGGTTAACTTTAAAATTTCCTTGACAAAATCAAGATTAACCTAAGATTCCCCGCTTTGAACTTGAATTGGGATAAATACCTAACCCCCTCATGGTTTATAATTGGGTATTTGAGATTATAACATGCCCCCCTTAATTCTATCACCTAGGTCTACATCTATACCTCATACTCATTAACTAAAAATTAAAAGTATGCATACCTAAGAAAGATCTTACAATTACATGCCCATTTACATATGATTAATTCCAATTACACAAGAATGCCTACTAGTGCATGTTGGAGCATATGATGCTAGAAACATCCACCTATTTTATTTCCCGCATTGCTCCAAATATAGTTACACATATACCCATGCTTATTATGAATATATTTCATCCTTCTCCTCTCATCATAAATTGAATCTTGCCATCATCAAAATTTCCTTACCACTGAGTTGCAGTGGACACACTTCATCCTATTCAATTTACAAATAAATCCTTTTATTTTTTTACAATAATTCTTCTTTATTTAACATGATAACATAGACACACAAATAGCTATCACATGGACATGTAAAACATTTTTTTTGAATTTAACATAAGATCCAAAATCTTAGCTAGGCCATGAAGATATGAAAACTACAGCTCCAAAATATTCATTGACTTCATAGGGACCCAAAAATAAATGTATTCACTTTCCCTTTTTTTTTTTTGTCTTTTTCTCAGGTCATTGTCTCTCATATGAAGCTTTGTCATATATAATTCATGTGCATACAATTTGAGATATGAATTATTAACCATTCAAGCCATCTAGATTCAAATTTCAAGATGCCTCTTAGGTCAACCAAGTGTCTAGCACTCCAATTACCATTCATTCTTAGGCACATGCAATGGATGGATTAATGTTGACCTAACACACACACTCAACAATATATCCAAACAAACTATATTACACACCATACATCACTTTGATATACATACTTGTGCTTCCAGCTAGAAATACATCATCCATAAGCCACCATGATTATTACAAAGAGAAGCAAACAAAGATTGATCCCACATAAATCATGCATATCTTGCTCTCAACCAATATACCTCACCTCCATCATGCACTTAGAAAATTGGCTTGGTTTCTTGAATGACCTATTTCACAGGCCCAATATAGATAGATCCATGAACCCATATAAAAAAAACAAGTATGCGTATCTCTTCCATAACTTCACACATATACTCCAATATATCCATGAACCTCTAGAAAACAAACCTCTAGAAAAAAAACACGCATGTGTATCTCTTTCATAACTTCATACAAATATTCCAATTTCATATCAATCCCATCTCATATGAATCTACCACCATTATGTAGAAAAGTAGATCATGAAGATGGAAGATAGATTGAAATAATCAACAATATATTTGGTTGAAATTTGATCCACAACTTGTAGAATATCCCCATTCAACATAGCCAACACCTAATCACATGTGAGTGATAATCAACTCTTTTTTCTATGTTTGTCTTGCAAATTGGAGAAATCACTAACCAACTCGTTTTAATAGTGCTAGAACACCTCATATAAACAACAACACCAACCTTACAAATCATACATGTGAAAAACAACATTTTCCATAGCTGACATGAACATCAATATGTCATTATTAATTTACGATTAATTTACAAATACACTGGGAGAACATATATTTATTCCATGCCACAATTAGAAAAAAAAAAATTGTAGCCACAAGTAGCAAATACAACACATAGCTTGAAAGAATTCCACTACACACACATATTCATTCTTAGACTACTAGCATGAGAAAGTTTAGGGCAAATAAGCTCTAATACCATATTAAAAATTAAACATAGTAAGAGAAGAAACATTAGCACAATGCAACAAGCATGAACACTAAGATGTGTCCTAGATGCCTTTTACCAGGGAAACCAACCTCAAATATATATATTCATTAACCTTGGCCAATCGATCCAAACTAACCAAATCAGACACCTTGCAATGGAGAAAACCAAGCCTTTAAAAAATATTCAACACACCAATGCCATGGGGGAATACCCTAGACCACATGACACTGTGGGCCCATAAACTACCTATGGTAAAACTATTATTGACTAAATCAGTTTTAACCTTAAACTACCCTTGACCAAGTCAAGTTGAACCTGTCATGAACAACTACCTCCCAAGAAATTCTAATGAACAACTACCTCACCATTTCCCATACCCAACAATACACACATTAACCATAAGCTAGGTTTCAATAGATCACATGCAAGAAAATGAATTGGATGGATGGGGATAGATGAGTGCATTGTTAATGTTATGAAATGAGTGAATCGAGGCATGTTTTGGTGCTTAAATGTCCTCATCCTCCACATGTAGGATATATTATGTGTGGCAAGTGGGGGATTGTTCCCTTCAATTCCATTGGGTGTGGCCACTTTGAGGAGAAGTGACCTCTTTATAACCTTAATTATGGTGGGGGAGAGAGGATGATTTTTTCCTCAAATATCCTTAAAAATAAAAAAACCTTCATGCAAGGTTTCCCCTTCATTTTCCATGAAAACAACCTCTTTTCCAAGCTCCCTATTGACATGGAAGAAGGAAATTGTTTTGAACTTTTTGAATAGAGAGATCACTCTTTGATTGATGCTTTCACCCTTGATTTTTTATATGCTTAACCATAAGTAGTGTGTTATAAAAACAGGACCGTGGAGCAATAAAATAAAATAAATGCGGAAATAAAACACAAAAGATACATAATACAATAGAGACATAGATTTGCGTGGTTCACCCAGTGTGGGCTACGCCCACCAGAGAAATTGCCAGGTCCTTCCTTTATTATTATCCAACATATGAAGACATACAACCTACAACAAACCCGTTGTAACTTCCTCTTCTTTCTCTCACAGACTCCTATCTCAGGATGCAATCTTCACCATCAACCATCGCTGCAAGAAATACATTTCCCTCATAAAAGAGGGTTGCCTTCTAGCGAAAAAAACCCTAACATAATCTCTATCGTTAGATCTGCAACCTTATAATGAACGACACAGATTTACAATGAAATTACAATATACATTTTACAAGGCAATTTTTCCTTCGGGGGCTTTGCCCCTGAACCCCTGCTGGGGGCCCTCTTGTGCCCAGACCCCGTAGAGTGGGTACCCCCCCTTTGCACTCCCCCGTGTGGAAGAGTGTACATACTTCTGGGGTGTAAATACTTCATAGGGTATAAACACGGCTGAAAGTAAAAGAACTCTAAATCAGGAAGATAATCAAGCTCCACAACCAACAATCTCCCACTTGGAGACTGATCTCAACAACTCCATTACTGTTGTATATGCTGGACTCTGAACCTTCTTGGACCTGGCAAATTTCACATCTTCATATTCATTCTTGAAGACCAACTGAAACTGAGAAGGAACTCAGTTTCTCCCTGGTTACTCCCTTTGTTAACATGTCTGCAGGATTTTGGCTAGTGTGTATCTTTCCCAACTTCAAATGTCCATCTTCCAAGGCAGATCGTATGAAGTGGTACCTCAACTATATATACTTAGTCTTCGAATGGAAAGCTGAGTTATTTTCAAGATGAATGGCACTCTCACTGTCACAGTACAACCTGCTATTCTCTTGCTTCTTTCCCAATTCTTCCATAAACCTCTGTAACCAATTCATCTCTTTACTAGCCTCTATAGCAGCAACATACTTTGTCTCTGTTGTTGAAAGTGAAACAACCTTTTGCATTTTTGAAATCCAGCTTACTATTGTTCCACCTATAGTAAAAACATACCCTGTGGTACTCCTCCTGATATCTTTATCACCTGCCATATCTGAATCAACATATCCTGTAGAAAAATGTCTGAACCTCCAAAACATAATGCATGAGTAGAAGTACCTCTCAAATACCTAAGAATCCACTTTACTGCCTCCCAATGTTCTTTACCTATATTGTTCATATACCTACTCACAACTCCCACTGCAAGTGCAATATCTGGTCTTGTGCAAACCATTGCATACATCAAGCTGCCAACTGCTGATGAATAAGGGACCCTGGACATGTATTCTATCTCCTCCTTTGTCTTGGGACACATTTCCTTAGTTTATTTGAAATGGTTGGCCAAAGGTGTACTAATTGGTTTTTCATTTTGCATTCTAAACCTCTCCAACACCTTCTCTGTGTACTCACCCTGAGACAATGTCAATTTTCGATATTTCCTATCTCTTGTTCTTCTCATGCCAAAGATTTTCTTTCCATCACCCAAATCCTTCATTGCAAATGATTTGGCTAATTTCTTCTTGAGAATATTTATATCTTGCATATTAGTGCAACAAGCATGTCATCTACATACAATAGCAAGATAATACAGCTTCCATTTTCTAGCCTTTTAAAATAAATAGAGTGATCAGAATGACATCTACTATAACCCTGTTCTGTCATAAACCTGTTAAACTTCAAATACCACTGCCTTCGAGCCCACTTTAGGCCATACCAACTCTTCTTCAACCTGCATACCAAATTCTCCTTCCCTTTGACCTCATACCTCTGTGGCTACTTCATATAAATCTCTTCCTCCAAATCCCCATGGAGAAAATTTGTTTTTACATCTAACTGTTCAAGATGCAAATCTTCTACTGCCACAAGACTTAAAATAGTCCTAATTGAAGTGATTTTAACAACAGGACAAAATATTTCATCAAAATCTATACCTTTCTTTTGTGCAAACCCCTTTACAACAAGTGTAGCCTTGTACCGCTTTTTTCCTCCATATTCTTCCTTCAACTTGTAAAACCATTTATTCTACAATGCTCGTTTTCCCGCAGGCAACTGAACCAAGTCCCAAGTCTGGTTATTTTCCAAGGAATCCATTTCCTCTTTCATGCCTTGCTCCCACTGCTTTTTGGTGTCTACCTGCATTGCCTCTTCATAACATTCTGGTTCACCATAATCAATCAACAATAAATAATACAATGAAGGAGAGTATCGTTCAGGGGGTATACTTAACCTGGTAGATTTTATAACAACACTTGTAGGTGTTTGAGGTACCTGCTGCTCCTGTTGTTGTACATTTTGATTTTATGGTTCCTTTGGAATTTATTTTTCAGTGATCTCATCAAGCACTGTGTATTCTTATTTTTCTTTTTCCTGTTTCTTTCCTACAACTGATCTTTGTACATGACCTTCTCATTGAATTTGACATCTCTACTTCTAATGATTTTGTTATTTTCATAATTCCATAAGCGATAACCAAAATCATTAACACCATATCCAATAAAGGTACACTTCTTGGATTTTGCCTCAAGATTTGTTCTATTTTCTTTACCAATATGGACAAATGCTTCACAATCGAAAGTTTTCAAAAAAGAATAGTTTACCTTTTTTCCTGTCCATTCCTCCTCTGGAATTCTACCATCCAAAGAGATTGAAGGTCCTTTGTTTATTAAGTAAACACCAATATCTACAACATTTGCCCAAAATTGTAAGGGCAAACCAGCATGCAATCTCATACTCCTTGCACGCTCCATGATTGTCCTATTCATCCTTTTTGACACACCATTTTCTTGTGGTGTTCTTGGAACTGTCTTCCCTCTACAAATCCCATGGTATGAACAGTAATCATCAAACTCCTTACTGCAATATTCACCTCCATTATCTGATTTGAGACACTTCAACTTTTGTCATGTCTCATTCTCAACCAAAGCTTTCCATTTCTTAAAAGTATCAAAAACATCAGATTTTTGTCGAATGCAATAAACCCAAGTTTTTCTAGTTGCATCATCAATAAAAGTAATATAATAATGAGAGCCACCAAGAGATGATACCTGAGTTGGTCCCCA
>ML777718.1:163599-177495 GCA_009831015.1 Picea engelmannii
CCCCCATGGTACATATCTATATCAAGTGCTCATCTATTATGCATCAAAATCTTAAAGAAGCCAAGATGCAAATTTATTGGTGTATAAAGATTTAGTATCAATAATTTTACTTGAAAATGTATTTTAAAAATATTTTGATTTTCCAAAACCTACAAAGTCATTGATAAGAAAAGGAATTTATGAAAAGTGATTTGGAATTCATTTCCTTTTATTCCAACCTTGTACAAGTATCTTTGCTCAAACTTTCCACCTTCCACTCACTGCTTCCTTGAAATTTAAATTTAAGCAATCCCCTTTCCACCAAAATCCTCAATTAGTATTTAGGAGATGTTCATGTAAAGTAACTCATTAAATTAATAATAAAAATTAAAAAAAGAAATAAAATAATAATTATGTTGACTCAATTATATATATATATATATATATATATATATATATATATATATATATTTGTAATAATTATTTTAATTTGGTTTATAACTAGCATATATTTAGGTTATCTCAGATTTATCAAGTATTGAGAGAAATCAAATCTCTAGAGTTGCAAATACATTATATAATGCGTGTTCTCGTGTAAAGTAACCCATTAAAATAATAATAACTAATAATAAATTATATCATATATATATATATATATATATATATATATATATATATATATATATATAACCAACATTGATCCATCTTAACGACCGATCTATCAAGAACATATGATATTTCTTGCACCAATTGATTGTAATAAAGCACTAAATTATTTCAGCTTTTGGTTCAGCTAGCTGCCATGTAGAACATATGCACACACTAATGTTTTATGCAAGCTGAAACCATTACTAGTACAAATTTACTATTTTCCACTGTTTTTATTTACTGACAATTCTGAAAGGTATGGATTATTATGATAATGATTATTAACGTATACTTTACTTCCTCTACTGCTGTAAACAACTCTTTCATAATTATATTACACCTTATGAAGGAAGTTCTCCACTAGTCGAGTTTAATAGGCCACTGGATTGTTTCAGAGTTTGGCCCAACTCGCTGGCATGTACAGCATGTGTACACAGTTGACAGATTCTCTTCCTCCACAATTGTGTTTACCGATTTCAATGATAATTGTGGAAAAATTAAAAACGTTGAAACTTTAGCCTACACCTTTTAATAAGCCACTCGATTTTTTCAACGTTTAATCCAACTGACATGTATAGCATGTGCACACACTGATGAATTATTCTGCTTTCCTTAACATAATGGGTAAGAGATCGATGTCAAGGACGGACATGCTATTAAAAAGTACTATGATGCTGCGTTTACCTTTGCTTTGGAGGTATTTGACTTGTAAATTGTTTATGCTCAACAATTTGTCAAATTCCATTGGTAGTTGTGACCACTACAAACTTATAAATTAATTAATAACAAGCATTTTTAGATTAATTAACAACTACTCTTTAAGAAGTTTTACATTACTTTTTAGTTCTATTTATTCTTTTAAAAGAATAAAAAAATTACAATATTTAAAATTATTAATTTAGCTTTTATTGATACAATTTCAAAACTTTAACATATAATAACATCATCCTATGAGAACAAAACCTAATCATTTAAAATAATAAATTGTATGTAGTTTATAAGGGGGTAGATTTCCAATTTTCTCATATGCCTTTAGATCTTGGGCCGTTAACTTATTTCCTTACCTTATTTACCTATGAGAAAAACATGCATCTTTTAGCCAATTAGAAACAATTTTATATCACACTCCAAAACAAAAAATAGTTTTAGTCTACATAATACTTACAAGAAAGCCATTATCTCATATTGCCATCATGAAACCAAATACTACTCAAAGTTACAATTTAACATCCCACTTTTGTCCAACATATTCTCTTATTCTCTTTTGTTTAAAATTAAGATTCACTTTTAAATAATTATCATATACACTTATTGTAATATTCTAAGTAAACCAATTAAACCATAAAAGGTTTGGAGTCTCTCACCTCCCAACCACTATAAGTGGGAATCTAATGGTGGTATGTATGAGGCAACTTTGTTATAGACATTTTTTTGAAGTTCAGAAGGCATAATAAAAGTTAGAGTTGAGTACCATTGGGAAAAATACTTCCATTGGATTTTATTGTAAAATGGTTGTGATAAAAAGTTTGGGGTGAAGATACATGTTGTAATTGTTTATTATAAAATTAGTTTCTTGGTTGGGATGCTTATTTGTTTTTGGATAGATTGAGTTAAGTGAAATCTTAATAGGTTTTATTTCTTAGGGAATCACGTGTATAAGAAATTTAACATTTTTCTATATAAGTATTTTAAGAGGAGGGATTGAATTGGAGATTGTTTCCAAAGATGCACTGGCCACCCTAACATGTAAAAAATTAGAGCTTGTAATTGTGGGTTTATTTAAGTTATAGTGGGGAAGTATAACCACATATCTAGATCTAAATAGTTGTTTCGTCATAATATTTTTAAATGAGTTGGCCAATTACTTAATGGAGCAATTCATGGAGTATATGTTCAAAGTTTAAAATATGCACTCCATCTTTCTGCAATGCCTTCCTTTTCAATTTATGCAATACATCTTCATCATTGTAGATATCTTCTCTTGTCACAGAGAAAAATGCAGATGCATTGTGTTCAAGATAGTCGAAGAGGTCACAATAATACTTTCTCATTGGATGCCTTAAATAGTGAAAACACTACATGATTTACTGTGCCTACTATCATGTTTTAAATTCCTTAGAAATGGTTTCCATGGCTACAACTAGAACTTGTTATATGTGAAGACTAATTAATTTAGCAGGGAGATATTGATAGAGGGAAACTCCATAAGTGTGGATAATGAATCCCTTGTTGTTGTGTGTGAAATACTTGACTGGATGTCTCTCATATCCATCTAAAAAAGTTGTACTTCCATCTATATTATAATGCATCCAACAAAAACACCAATGATTGGATAAAGCATATGACCACATTTTTCAAGATACCATGCATAAACATCTCTTCGTATGACCTCAAAAGCTACATGGATGGGAGTGGACAAGGTTTTTCATTTGTTAGCATCTTATTTTCCTTCCTTTTTTTCATTCCAACTACTTTTTAACAACTTTTTTTTGGTAGATTTTATGAAAAAATGGAGCTATTTCATGAGATTGCATTAATGTAGGCCTTATTTCATGAGGTCGTACTAGACACGGCATGAATAGAACTAGGTTTAACATCAACTAAAATGCTAACTTTAACACTGGTTTTAGCGTCAAGTTTCCTAAGTAACCAAACAAAAGCAAGGAAACATTTCAAAAATAAAATTTAGGAAAGATCAAGAGAAATATTAAAAGCTAAAAGTAAGCAACTTGTCCCAATCCTCATGAATAAGAAAGTTACTGACTTGACGACAACTATCACCTCAAAATGATAACTCTAGCTCTAAAACCCATATTTTTGGGTTAAAAACAGTAAAATCAATTCCTTCTTAGAAAAGTGGTGCTACTCGTAGAACCCATTTTTTTTTGGGGGGGGGGTTAAAATTACCACCTTTTTCAACCATGGAATTAACAACCTTGTAATATTTCTAAAAAAACATTAAAATCAATCCTCAAATTGAAAATTGACACCTACAATAACATTCTTTTCTTTCGTGGTTAGAATTACAACTTCTTTAAAACCATGACCTTAACCATACCATTGCAACCAAAACCTTAAAGTTAACCCCAAAAT
Organism: Picea engelmannii; assembly: GCA_009831015.1. Classification (NCBI taxonomy): domain Eukaryota; kingdom Viridiplantae; phylum Streptophyta; class Pinopsida; order Pinales; family Pinaceae; genus Picea; species Picea engelmannii. The sequence continues at coordinate 167,320 of ML777718.1, forward strand.
AAAGAAAGTAGTGCTTTCAGTAGCAGTCCCTTTTTTGGGGGGTTAAAATTGCAAATTATTGGAAATCCACAGCCTTGACAATTGATACCTTTGCAACCAAAATCTTACAATCAACCCCCAAATTGAAAAAAAGTGTTATTAGTGGCACCCCATTTTTTTCGAGCTTAAAGTTGCAACATTTTTAAAACATGCTCCAAAAGTCAATGTTGTTGCAAATGAAATAATATATAAGAAACAAAAGAAAAACAAGCCAAAATTTAGGGGAAATAGATAAAAAAGAGAGAAAAAAATGAAGAGAATGAAAGAAAACCCAAAAATAAAGAAAAAAAACAATTTCCCTTTTAATGAATTTTTTTTCTTGAAGATAGGTTTTTTAAAGGGTGAGTGCAAGAAGTTTGTGGCTGAAAAAGTGGCAAGGGCATGATTAAGAACGCGCACTTGCAGAAACAGACACATGTTCTTAGGAATGTGCACGCATTCCTATACCTATAGGTTTGGATATGGATGAACTTCCACATGGATTGCCATGTAGGTTTAGTGGAAAAACCGTGTGTGCGGTCCTAAGAACGCACACACGGTCTTACTGGTAAAAATATTTAAATGGACCGAGTGTGATTTGTTCCCATTGTGCACAAATCATGCTCGTGCTTCTCTCACTAGGAAAATATAGTGGAGCTAGAGAGGAGGAAGAAAGGGAGGAGGGGGGCACCATGTCTAGGTATCTTACATTTTTGTTAATTTTAATCCAATTTAGTATTTTGCTCCCAATAATCTAAATTAAAAGAAAATTTGTAATTTTGTATTTTAAATAAAAAAAGGAACTTAATTTACATGTCATGGATTTTAAATTGCAGAAAATATAATACAATGGAACCCCAAGATAATTTTAACCAGTCAGAAGAAAACCAAGAAGATCCAAACCCTAACCCACCACCACCACACTATGTAAACACTGGAATTGATAAGGGTTTGGTTATATTATGAACCCTTGAGGAACAATTAAGGGAGACTAGAGAGCCTAGCAGAGTATCCTTGGCCACTTCTTTGGACATCATTATGAAGTCCATTGCAAGTGCCCAACGGAAATTGACCTCTATTTCTTATTATAGGGCATGAATGTATGAGTACTATAGCACTGATTTGGACAGAAACAAAGTCAAAGAACTGGGCATTTCAAAACAACAAATATTGTCTATTTTTAGGGATCCCAGAAATGGAAAAGAACTACCATTGACCAGAAATCGCATCTCCATTGACTGGTGCATCCATCCCCAGATTAGTTAAAACTGGATGGATAGGTGGTACATGGTTTTTGATAAACCTCCCTATAATAACAAGGAGATGCCATTAAAGTTTCTGAGGAAATTATGGGCTGAGTTTATTATGGGTAAGCATGTCAACTACTTTGACATTGGTGACTTCCATGGGCTGGTTCGAGGGTCTGCACAGGACCGAGGGCATGCAAAAAGAAACCTCGAGTGAGGTCCCCATCCCCCTAGGTGAAGGTCTAACCCCCCTACCCAACATAGTCATGTTGTAGAGAACTTACAACTGGTACAACTAGTCATCTCCTCATTGACTCCTAGCCTAGTGAAACATAGTAACTTTATTGCACTATCTCGACAGGAGGTTCCTTCTAGTGACATTGATAGAGGATTTGGAGCATCAACATGCACATGAGAGTACAATAAGGAGAGGGCACATGGACATAACAACCATCCATGTGAATGATCCAGATTATTTTCGGTACAAAATGAGAGCGGAGATATAATAAAGAAATGTACAAAGATATATCAGATATCCAATAATATAACAAATATATAGTAGAAATATAACCATAAACACAGAGATACAATAATACACAATTTCTATTAATGATTGAAATGTACAAAACTGTAGAAATATAGAGTGAAAGACTCGCTACAATGGTGGCATCTTATGTATGAGAGGAGATGTGACAGCTACGCTCATTCGAAAGAATATCATTGTTACAATGAGGCTCCAAAGGCCTTTTTAACATAAATAAAATCCAAAATCCTAACCCCGAAAGATGAAAAGCCAACAATTTTGTGGATTCCGTTTTGGGTAGTTTGGTGTATCAACTTCGGGGGGGCGTAACTTTGCATACGATCTTCATTTGGGGTTCATGATAACTCATTGGAAAGGTATTGACAAGCAGATTAATTTTGGGGGCTCATTAAGAGCCTTTGGTTATTAATGAGGTGTATGGTCATGAAAATACGTTGTTTAGGCCCTCAAAATGGCCCTGGAAGTTTAGGACTCAACAAACTGCTAAAAATAGTAAATTGCCATAAAATTGTTTTGACTTAGTTGGAATAGGTGGGTGGCCACCAATATCCACCTTGATCAATCCTCCCTCCTTTGGAAGAAATGGTATCCATTGTTTTGAGTTCCCGGGGGGGAGGGGAAAGCATTTGTTGAGTCTGAATCTTGGTGAGTTGCTTGCCTTGTTGGAGAAGTTGCACTGCTTAGCTTGTTGAAGACTATCAGGAACCTGTCATGGTGGGGTTGATTTTTTTCAACCAACCTATTGTATCTTGTATTGATTGGGAAATGTGTAGGTACCATTGTAGGTGAAGAACCAATATCTTCTTTCTCTTCTACAATCTTCTTATGTTGGAAAGAAATGTCTTGGGCCAAGGTTGCAGTTGTTGCAGTGTCCTTCTATTCACCTTTTGAACAGATTGTGAAGAGGCTGAATTTTGCAGTATGAGAGATTACATTGAGACACTCTTTTGGTGGGACCATAGCCATAACTACCTTTGGTATCCTATAGAGATGACCCCCCAGAGTAATAATGACACTATAGGGTCGAGATCGATAAATAACATAGCGCTTCCACATATATGGTTGGCCCAAAAGAACATCACAAATATCCAGCGGGGAAACAACACATAATACCTCATTCTTGAAGGGTTGGATGTCATATGAAAATCGATACTGTTGGATGACACAGAGATCTCGTCCCAAGCAAAGCCACCTGATGTTGTATGGTTGTGGGTCTAGTGTTGTCGACAATCCCAACCATTTGACGACCTTTGCTGAGATGAGGTTCTTTTGGCTTCTGCTATCAAAAATAAAATGCAACGGGGTCCCCTTAACCCACACTTGTGAATGAAAAAGTTGCTCCTCCTCTTCAGGATCTGTTAGTTCTTCTGGTTGAATTGTTGTGGTCACGACAATAGTAGTGGGGTCTGCATCGATGAATACTGCATCTATTTGTCTTTCCTTCAAATACGGGAATACAAAAATTAACTTATACTTTGAAAGGCGTGGTTCCTCTAAAGTGGTCGCTTGATTAATATGTGTCTTTTTTTATCGACAGGAGTTGAAGAATGTGGGAAAAATTCTCCATCATTTAATCCCTCTGTCACATGAGAGATTTCTCAAGAAACAGATTAATAGAATCGCATGCTCTGTCATTTTTATTTTCTTACACCATGGAGGGATTCTTGGGCATGTGAGAGTGATTGTCCTCAAGAGAGACAAGCTCGTGACCCAACTTTATATACTCGGACCTCGCCGGAGACATGCATTGCAAAACGATCAAGACAACCTACTCTGATACCATTGTTCTAGATTATTTTCAGCACGAAATGAGAGAAGAGATATAATAAATAAATGTACATAGATATATCAGATATCCAATAATATAAAAGATATATATCAGATATATAACCATAAAAAAGAGATACAGTAATACACAATTTCTATTAATGACCGAAATGTACAAAACTGTATAAATACAGAGTGAAATATTCGCTAGAATGGTGGAATCTTATCTATGTGAAGATATGTGACAACTATGCTCATTCACAAGAAGATCATTTTTACAATGAGGCCCCAAAGGCCTTTTTAACATAAATAAAATCCAAAAACCTAACCCCGGAAGATGAAAAGCCAACAATTTTGTGCACCCCATTTTGGGTAGTTTGGTGTATCAAATTCATGGGGGCATAACTTTGGCATATGATATTCATTTGGGGCACACGATAGCTCGTTGGAAAGGTATCAATGACGAGATTCATATTTGGGGATAAACTAGAGACCTCGACTATAATTGAGGTGCAAGATCATGAAAATACATTGTATAAGCGCTTAAAATGGCACCATAAGTTTAGGACCCGACAAACTGCTAAAAATATTAAATTTCCAAAAAATTGTTTTGTGCGAGTTGGAATAGGTGGGTGGCCACCGATATCCACATAGATTATTGAACCTCACAGATGCTCGATTTACAGGAAGACATGTTATGGGTCAATAGAGCCTAGTGGACATCATAGCTTCATGGAGGAGGTTAGTATCTTAACCCTCTTTATGTTCTTCATCCTTATATATTTCTTTTGTATTTTGTGTATTTATATAGATATTTTATTGTATGTTGTTTTGTAGTTGTTACGTCCCAGAAACATACCCTCTATTATTATGGATGCATTAGTTTCTATCCCAACCACTTATGAAACAATAGAGGCAACATTCTCATTGGGTGCACCATACAAACGGGTATGTATCACATTTGATAGATTCATCATAGTCATTTCTTTATTTTATGACATCCTCAATTTTTTTATATGTTCTCTTTTTTCTACAGGATTTGGCACCAAGTGTTGTCCGGGATTTTCCATCTGGGATGGACAAGTCACCAACATCAGAGGTATCATGTGTAAAGTTAAATATCGTATAATTCTCAAATTATTTGTGTTTGTGTTTTTGAATTTTTCTATTTGGTACTAATAGTTCAATTTTATTCATATGTATGCAGGCTGTCGTTAGATTTTCTAGGTATAGTAGTATTTCTCCCTCTGGTCACCTGGGCCATTGCTTCTAGGTTTCCTTTCTCTAGTCCTAGAGTGTTGGAATCACTTGTATAGCCTGTGAGGGTCCATCACATCCCACCTGTCTACCACCCACCCCCACCACCACTTTCGGCCCCATCGACAGAGACTGCCACAATAGAGGTTTTCTTGGAGTAGGTTGTACAACCTAGTGCTCCATCTACGAGTGAATCTCCATCGATGCCTCATATATTCATGATGAGATAATGCATTGATGATAAAAAAAATGTTTCATGAATTTTTTTTAACGCATATTTGTTTAATTTTCTTGACTTGATCCTTGTAACTGATGATGGGTGGCATTGCAGAGAGATAGGGGTCACGGAGGAGGGTAACACCCTCATGATTAATAGTTTCATATGTGGTGATTTTTCTTAGGTTAAATTACAAAGTATCAATTTGTATGTCTATTAATTCATTGATGAAAACAAATTATAACACCATTTATTCGTTTTGCAGTCTCTATAGTTTCAAAGAACGCCTAGGCCTAGAACCTCTCAAGGTGCATCCTCGAGCAAGAGAAGAAAGAGATATTTCCAGGATGCTCATGAGGGTGGCGAGGGTGGAAATGGTCAATGATTGACCAACTACTGCCATTTTGTAGCTAGGCCACGATATAGATGTTTTATATTTTAGGGCACGTGGTGTCGCTTTGTATATTGGGCATGAGTTGTCATATTGCAAAAAACTGTACAATTTATACAATGTTGAGTGTGTGTGTGTGTGTGTATACATTTCATGACACATTTTTTATGATTCTCATTGTTTCTACATTTGATGTTGATGAATATATGAATTTCAAAGTGTTTGAATTCCAAAGTGTATGAATTTAATGTGTATTAATCCCTTGATTTGTTTCTAAAGTGATTATAAACACTCACACTACACAGTAAGGAATATCTTATGGTGGAAAATATTGTTAAGTGCTAAATCCATAAGCAATTAATGGTTCTCAAGTAGCATTGCTTGATAATCAACCATGTATCTCTACATCATCGATAGATCATTCCTTCTAAATTAGTTGCATGAATGTTGTGGATATCCATATTCTAACTCACAACCAACAATATGGAATACCTCTTGAATTATCTCCATCTAAATCCAATGACAATCCACACTCAAATAGTGGTTACTTGAAAATATTATGACCTTAAAAATGACATATTACAATAATTTATTATAGAAATAAATTTTCTCATTTATCTTCTACTTAATTGTAAATCAATTAACAATTTCAGCTCAATGCTATTTTCTAGAGAACACACATTATTCCCCTCTGTCTATGCATGAAGTATATAAAATCATTTGATTTATGTGTAACCCTTCATAAATGCCAAAAATACTAGTCAAGGACTCATTAATGCACATGTTTATTTAGATTGTGTAGTGGGTATATGTAAATTTTGTTAAACCCATCAACTATTAATAACATGTATCCAGTCTTCCATTATGTCCACTAAAGTTATTGATTTTGATCAATAGAACGAGAAAGTTCACATGGAAACTAGATCTTCGAATGGGTATAATTTTCCACCTACAAATAAAGGTTTTGAGGTTACATTTCATGACACACTATAGAAAGTAATGTTATGCTACCAAAATTCCTCCAGGGATACTTGAAACCATTATTCTTTTCCCTTCACCATCTATGATAGTTTATTGCACATTCCTACCCAATTTTTTGGTTAGAGCACACAAGGAGATAAAGGACCCTCCCAAAACCAACCCCATAAACATGTTGATGCCATACCATTGGCATGCCATTTCCATTCCTTTCCAAGTCATTCCATGCCATGCCATTGTCATTTCCATTCCATTGTCAAACCTTTCCATGCCATGCCATTTCCATGCCTTGCCAATCCATGCCATGCCATTCCATGCCATTTCCATTCCTTTCCATATCATGCCATTGCCATGCCAATGTTATGCCTTGCCAAGACGTTCCATCGGATGCCATTTCCATGCCTATCCAATCCATTCCATTCCATGCCATTGCCATGTAGCTTCCCATGCCTTGTCATGTAGTTTCCCATTTTAACCTATATAACAATAAACATAACTTTCCATTGCCATGCCATAACATTGGCATGCTTCGCCAAACCAATAATTTATATTAACTACATTACAACGAGATAAATATAACAACCCTTAAGACAAGTAATCATTAAATGAAAGGGGGCTGAAAATGCAAGCATAAACTAGGGTTTAGATAATAAAAAAATGCTTGTTGAAATGCACGATGACGCATAACAACCCTAGAATATTCAATATATCAAGCAATGGTATGCTATGGTATGGCATGCATTGGAAATGGCAATGGCAATGGTATGCATTGGCAATGGAAATGGTATGCATTGGTGTGGTATGCATTTCCTTGTATGGTATGCATTGGAAATTGTATGGTATGGTATGGTATGCATTGGCATTGGAAATGGAAATGGAAATGGTATGGTATGCATTGTCAATGGTGTTGGCCCTTGGTTATGTATTAAGGAAGAAAGAAAAGAATAAGGAAGAAGAAAGATGAAGTATGAACTGCGTGGAAAGCATATTAACTGAGGAAGGGTTGAAGTGGTTAAAGAAGAAGAAAATAAGGAGTGAAGTAAAGGAAAATCTAGTTGTTGAAAGAGAAGATCAAGGAAGGTGAGGCATTAAAGAATATGGATCATGGACATCTCAGCAAGTGGAAAAAGACACCAATGGATTCTTTGGAGCACCTCGCAGAAAAGAAGGAAGGACAGGTTGGTAAAGTCCTTAAAATGAGGGTCAAGTGGACCTAGGGTTTTGGATCTAGGTTTTTGACACCTAGACTTCAGTCTAAGGTTGTCCAAGAGTCATGTAATGTATAAATAAATACCTAGAAGAGTTGAGAGGGTTGGCTAGTGTTGTTGTTGGTTGTATTATGGTTTTTCACCATTGGTTAATGATTATTGTTCATTATTGTTGAGGAGAGAAATATTGAGTCTATATTTTGGATCTTCAATTGTGCATGAAGATCAACCCTGCAGCTGGGTGCATAGGGAGGGGAGATAAAGAGAGAAAGAGAGAGAGATCTGCAACTAAGTGCGTAGATAGAACTGTATTTTTTAATCTAATATATCAAGAAAATCAGTTCTATGGACGTAGCCCTAGGGAGAGGGTGAACCATGTATATCTTGTTGTTATTTGTGAATGATGTTGTATTATTTTCCATCTGATATATTGTTATTGCATTGTTCTGATTAAATATAAGAGATAGAGTTAGCCTCGTGAAGTGAGCATAATAGTGGTAAATAATATCTAGATTGTTTTGCATTGTTGTCCTGGATTCACTTTGCAGTTCCTTTGGTTGTAGATACATGTGTCCTACAACTCCCTATTGCTACTTCGGGTGAGACTACATATGCTTCACGGGTGTTGCTAAAAGGGCCAGTAGTTAGGGTTTTTTGGTGCACTGTAGGAGTTGAACCCTGGGTCTGCCCCTGTGCCAAAAAATGGTTCCGTTGCTAGGATCAACATCATTTTGAGGGAATGTCAAGGTGGTTTCCATCGAAGACAAAAATTCAGAAGTGGATAGAAGAACAAGAAAGGGACTTCACTGAAGCTCAGAACAAGAACCCTAGCATTAGTACAGAATACTGGTTTGGAAGGTACATCTTTACCGACATACACAAAATTTTCTTTGGAGGAGTTCATAAGGAGTTATACGAGTGGTTAGCTAGATTAGCAGATACCCAGTTTGAGATCAGATCTAAACCACCTGTGGTTTGGACAATGATGCTGATCAAGAAGGTCAAGAGAGTTGATAACGCCGTGTCTAGAGCATTGGATCTCTGGTTTGATATCACTATTGGAGGGTACATTACTGAGTTTTCTATTGACAGAGTCGAATTGTATAGTCAAGTAGAGAGGTATTTTTTTAAGGGACCTAGAGGAAAGTTTCTACACTTTTTAAAGTTGAGGATTAAGATGTTATTGCATGAGAAGAATATCTTGAAGATACAGTAATCGGTTGGATCTTAAAGCTAATGTTCAAGAATTCAGACAACGATAGTGACACTGAGGTTGAACATATGCACATTGGGAGATCATTCAGAGAGGTCCTTCTTGTGAACTTGTTTAAGTAGAATTATGGAGACGAGGTATTCTATAGTGGAGAAGAAGCATATCTAATAGACGAGGAGTATTCAGAGTCTGCAAGAACAAAAGAAGTAGAGGCTGAGGAACTTCGCCAAGGAGAACCAAAAACTTCAGGGATTGTGCCTACTATCGAAGTAAGTACTATTACTTCTCCTATTGTTTTAGCAACATTAGGTAACTAGAGTAACCAGAGTAGTTAGAGAAATCAAAGTACTATTACAAGCAATTTATCACATACTTAGTCAAGAAACCAAGGAAGATCTATGGTAGATGAAATAAGGTTACCCATCTTCAGAGGAAATGGATCTAAAGATCCTGACCAACATTGGTTATTATGCGAAGTTGTATGGAGAATTGTAACAACCTATTTCCCCCAGTCTATAAATATAACTTTATTGGCTAGGAACTATGGAAAACTCAAAGTGTGAATGTTTGATTTGATGGACCCTTGTATAAAAGGTCGATAAATGTAAATCCTATTATTTTAATAGATAATGGAAATGTGTTGCATAACTGTTGAGAAGGGGATGTGCTAAGAGAGACCATGATTACTAATAAAAAGGTGGTGGAGGGGACCTAGAATGGTTGCGTTAACCTCCACTGAACCAGTACTATGCTGGTTTTAATTGCTCGAGATCAGAACAACCCTCTGACCCAAAATGAATTAAAGTCAGGCTGGTAGGTGGGAAGACCTCCTCAAGATTTAATGAGGTGATAGGGCAGACCACCCATCTATAAGGCTTCCAGACCTAACCATGGACTAGGGATTCGAGCCACACACAATCTTGCTCAGGAAGGCAAGAAAGGAAGCAACGTGTGGGAAGAGGGGGACCTGCGAGGAATGCAGAGATGAGAGTGGAAACTCTCGGGTCTGAGGAAGGATTGAAAGGGAAAAGTGAGTTCTAATCACAAGAGATAGAGATTGAGTTAGGATAAGGAGAGTAACCTTCATCTTCATCTATTCTCGTATAGTGAGAAGGAGAGTAACCTTTGTGTTGGTTGTGGAGCCTGATAATCTTCCTAATTCAGAGGTCCTTTCTTTCAGCCGTGTTTATACCCCATGAAGTATTTACACCCCAGAAGTATGTACACTCTTCCATGCGGGGGAGTGCAGAGGGGGGGTACCCCCTCTGCAGGGTTCGGGGGGTCCATCCCCCCGGCTGGGGGGTCTGGGGGCAAGCGGGCCCCCGAAGCAAAAATT
>ML777718.1:181733-230824 GCA_009831015.1 Picea engelmannii
TGTGTCTCTCTTGTATTATGTGTCTTCTATGTTTTTGTTTCTGCATTTGTTTTATTTTATTGCTCCGCGGTCCTGTTTTTCTAACACTTTGTCCCTAACTTTTGTTGAGCTAGAAGTGAGAGATTGAATCTCAAAGCATCATAGCCTAAGCTTGGGGGTGGCCAGTGGTAAATCCATCGGGAGTGATTGAGCCTATGGTTGGGTTGAAACGAGCACCCCTTTCAACAGTCGCATCACACCTTATGGCTCTGATAAGTGTTTTATGCCTTGTGCTTTGAATTGGAAACAATGAATTATATGCTTGTATTTATACGCCTAAAATGGTTTCTCTACTGAATGATTAAGTTGGAAGTATTCGTTTGTTCCTTGAGAACTTTCATATCTACTTGATTTCCTTATGCGCTAGCTTAATCCCTTAGAAGAACCTTCGCAGATAATTTCCTCACCATCCTAGGGTCGCGTGAGTACTTCTTGATTGTGGAGATTGAACCCCGCAATCACTGCGAGGATGGAGCCCAATAAGATCAGGAGAGGTAGTGCATGTATGCACCGAGTCTTTGCAAGGTGGGCAGAGACCGAGACCATCTTTAGTCCTAAATTTGAGGAATCAACTTAAGGAGTAAGCAGAAGAATGCTTCCAAGTGTTATGTTCAAGAGGAAGAGTGAAAAACCCTTAAGCCTTTTAGAGCCAATGAAGCTTCGGAATAATAGTGAGGTTCAAGTATCGAAAGGGAATATCCTTTCATTTAGAAGAGGAATGGATGAGATCCGTTCGGGAGGACCCAGGGTCTATTGCAACCTTTAGATTTGAAGAAGGGGCGCAGGTGTTAATGCCTCGACTCCTTCAGTCTTCAAAAGATCACACATCGGGAGATTTTCACGTTGGTGCGACTAAACTCCCCAAACCTGAAATTGCGACTAATTTGGACCGTATATCTAAGGATCTATCAGGACCCTCCTTGACTATCGGATTGGAAAGATTGGGGATTCTCACATCGGGGGATTCGCACGTTGGTGCGACTAAACTCTTGAAACCCAATATTACGACGTGATTTGGACCGTAGATCTAAGGATATATCGAGACCCTCCTTTACCATTGTATTGGCGAGATCGGGGATTTGCACATTAGGAGGTTCGCACGTTAGTGTGACTCAACTCCCGAAACCTGAAGTTGTGATGTACTCTGGTCCGTTGGATCAAGGAAGGTCATGGACTGTCGATCCGATGCGAGCATATTAACTCAAGAGTATGAGGGAATTCAAAATTCCCTTAGAACCAAGCCTAGAAGAGATAAGTGCCTTTTCGAAGCATAGATGAGGTCCAAGAGGTGAACTTGTCTCAAGTTCAAAATATCAGGAGGGAAAGTGGGAGTCGAGACCTATACATCAGGGCTCAAAGGAAGTAAATTGAAGATCGAGACCTTTGAAATATTTAAGATCTTCCCAGTCAGGGAGGAAGGTGAAAGATCAGGAGGAGGATCTATAGTGACCATTGGATCGACCATCATGAAATATCTAGACCATCAGATCATAGTCCAGACAATGAGGAGTAAGCGCAGAGGGGAATAGATATCAGTCATTCGGTCTGAGCATAAAATAATCGTGGTCGCCCAATCAAGGTAAAGTGCACTAACGATAAGCCTTGAGGGTACACCAGGGGAATGGGGTTCCAAAGTCCCGAAATCATTAGAACTGTCCATCCAGGAGGACACATGGTGAGAGATCAACACTTCACTGACTCGCGACTCAGTGAAGTCAAAGGGTGGAGTTGTGAGAATTTGCGAAACACAAAATCGTGATTTGATCTGAGCCGTTAGATCGTGGGGAGTTGTGAGTCGTCAATCTGATGCTTGCAAATATCGAGAAATCCAAAATCGGGAGAACAGAGGTGAACCAACCTCCAAAGTTGCAAAAAGAAAAATTGCGACTTGATCACAGCCATCGATCGAAGGAAGATCATGGACTGTAGATCTAGTCTTATTGAGATTCCTTAAATCAGGAAGCTGGAAGTAAGAGTTCTAGGAACTCGCGAAATGCTAAATCATGATTTGATTTGAGTCATTGGATCGAGGAGAGAACTGGGTTGTCGACTCATTTCAATGGAAGGATGAGAAAGTGAACTTCATAAGACACGAAGTCATGAAATGTGAAATCACGATGCGCCTTTCGATTTGGTGTCTGGTTACCGCCTTGGTCACACAAAGGAAGGGGCTTAACTAGGAGAGCTAGCGCCTAAATACGTTGAAGCTTAAATGCACAAAGGAGAAATCCATGGGTTCCATATAACTTGTGCCTTAAGGGAAAGAAGGTCCATTAAGTGGATTTGAGGTCCTTCCCTGACTTCCATTGACCAGGATTAGAGACCATGAATGGAGAAATCGACTAATTGAGGAAAAAAAAAATTATTTTTTTTTGCCCCATTGTGGGTGTGTTACAAATTGGTATCAGAGCATGGTTACAACACTTGACCTGCTTGGGCTCATAGATGAGTCACTTTAAAACTCTATTTGGAGTACTTTTAAAAGAATGACACTCTACCTTACCTCTTTCTTAAAAAGTCTGATTTAAAAATGTTAGTAAAGAAAAGAATGAAATTTTCTACTGTGTGTATGCATTTAGGACATTGAGCCATGTATTTTTCATAAACTAATATATTGTTAGCTAACAATAAGTGTTTTTGTAAACACTTGAGCAGTCATTGAATCACGAGAAAACTCCAAGACTAAAGGATGGTGACATGTCATGAAGTGGGGGATGTCTCCCACAATAGAGATGAAGAATCTGATGAAAGGAGGGCAATGGAAACCCCTCTAGATCTGGATGAAGTTGTAAGGATCCTCAGGGCTAAGTTACAGAGTTTCAATGCTGACAATGAGATATTTATAAAGGAGAAAGAGAAACAAATAGAAATTAACATAGTCTTGCTACAGAGATTATCCGACATACAGAGGCAACTGCAGCATGAATCTGCAACCAGTCATGCGGATCGACAACAAAAGAAGAGAAGTTAGAGTCCACCTGAGACCTGAAAACATGACTCCATAGGTGACCCCACTAGGAGAAGTACCATGAAGAAGGTCCAACCTAGAGGTAGGGGACACTCATCAGGAGAGTCCTCTGGAAAGGAAGGTGACAACTCTGAAGGATCTTCTAGTAGTAGGGTCGGCTCACATTCTCAGAGGAAAGGAAAGAAACAGAAGCATTCCAAAACCTGTGGTCTTGAAAAGTTCAAGAAAGCCAAACCACCCTCTTTCGACGAAGAGATTAAGAAGGAAGAAAAAGTGGAAGCTTGGCTACTTGGTTTAAAGAAGTATTTTAGAGTCCATGATTACTCTGAAAAAATTGAAGGCTCGAATAGCCATCTTCAACCTGAATGGAAAGGCTTCCATATGGTGGGAAGACTTAGGAATGTGAAAGGAGTCCATGAGAAGGACTTGTCATGGAAATAGTTTGAGAGACACCTCGGGAAGCAGTATCTATCAGAAAAATACATAGATGGGAAAACTAAGGAATTCTATGAACTCTGGCTAGGGAAGGTCACCATAGAGGAATTTGTCAATAAATTTCTTGAACTACTGAGGTATGTACCCTACATAAAAGATGAAAAAGAAAAAATGCAATAGTTCATTAGTGGGTTACCTAAGACCTACCAAGATAGGATTGAGTTTGACGAACCAAGGATCTTAGAAGAATCTATTTGAAAGGTGAGGTATTGTTATGAACAATTTGGTAGCAATACAAGATCCCACAAGGACTAGAATAAGAAGAGTAGTTTGGGATTCCAGAAGAAAAGGTTTAAATCCTCAAGATTTAAAAACTATGGAAAATAGTCTAGGGGGACCCTTCTTGCTAGAAGTGTATATCAGAAAAATTTCCCCTCTCAAAGTGGAAATAAACCTTTTCAGACAGTCCCAATAAAGATTGATAACCTAAAGAAGGAACCCTTAAAATGTTGGGGTTGTGGAGAAAATCCTAGATTGTGGGACTGCCCAGACAGACAACAAAATAGTAAGGGGGTCTACAACATCCAAGAAGATACCACCATCAATGATGTGGCTAGGAGCATGCCACGAATCTATGCAGCCCTGGACAATAATCAAGCCGACCACCAAGATTTAGTAATGGAGCCAGAAGATATGATCGCCAACCATCCAATTTCTATTTTAATTGACCCAGGTTCTAATTTAAGTTATGTGGCACCTCAGACTTCCGATAAGTGTAAACTGCAACCAATTAGACATGTTAAACCATGGTTGGTACATATAGCCACTGGGACCAAAATAAAGGTGGCAGAGGCCCTACCAACCTGCCAATTCACCATGGGTGGATTGCCCACCCGAGTGACCCTTAACATACTTCACCTGGGATCTTATGACCTATTGATTGGTATGGATTGGTTGGCTACTTATAAAACCAAAGTGGGCTATTATCATAAAACTTTAGAATGTGTAAACAAAGAAGGGAGAAAGATGACCCTCCAAGGGATTCATAAGAGTGTCTCAGTGAGACAAATGTAGGCCCTTCAAATGAAGAAGTATTGTAGAAAAGGGTGTTCCTTATATGCAATACAGGTGTTGAAATCCATTGAGGACGACAAACCAAACCTAGAGGACCACCCCATATTAAGAGAATACAAGGATGTGCTCCCCGAAGAAGTACCAGGTCTACCTCTAAGAAGGGATATTTATTTCTCGATGGGGCTTACACCAAGAGCGGTACCAACATCTAGAACACCATATACGAAGAGCACGGCAGAGCTGGTTGAGATCAATATATAGATAAAGGAGATGATGGAAAAAGGCTACATCCGACCCAGTGTATCTTTGTGGGGAGTGCCTGTCCTTTTTTTGAAAAAGAAAGATGGCACACTCCGACTGTGAATAGATTTTAGACAACTCAATAAGACAACCATAAAGAACAAATAACCCTTACCTAGAATCGATGACTTGTTCGACCAACTGGGAGGTTATACTATCTTCTTGAAGATTGACTTGAGGTATGGATACCACCAAGTCTAGATTAAGGATGAAGACATCCACAAAACGACATTCAGAATGAGGTATGGTCACTATGAATTCATGGTGGTGCCATTTGGGTTAACTAATGCCCTCTCCACTTTTATGTGCTTGATGAATAATGTACTCAACAAATTTCTCGACATTTTTGTATTGGTTTTCATTGATGATATCCTAATATACTCCAAGAACAAGGAGGAGAACAAGGAACATCTTAGACTCGTACTTCAAATACCAAGTGAGCATAAGCTCTACGCTAAGTTTAGCAAGTGAGACTTCTTTCAAAAGAAAGTACATTACTTAGGCCATGTCATTTCTAAGGAAGGGGTGGTAGTGGACCATGATAAGATCAGATCTATTATGGAATGGCCTACCCCAAAGGATGTATCAGATATCAGATCCTTCATGGGCTTAGTTGGATACCATAGAAGGTTCATAAAAGGATTTTCCAAGATTGGTTGTCCAATCACTGCCCTTCAGAAAAAGGGGATCAAATTCATTTGGACATCAAAAAGTGAAGAAAGATTTTTGTAACTGAAATACCTCCTGACCCATGCACATGTGCTAAATATTGTAGACTCGGATAAGGATTTCCTTGTATATACAGATGCCTGCAAGGAAGGACTTAGAGGATTCCTTATGCAAGAAGGACATGTAATTTCCTACGCGTCCCGGAAATTAAATGAACAAGAGATCAATTATGTGACCCATGAACTAGAGTTGGCTGCCATAGTACATGCTTTAAAAAATGTGGAGGCAGTACCTCCTCAGAAGGATATTTGTTCTTATGACAGACCATTGCGGGTTGAGTCACCTATTTGATCAACCGAAACTCAACACCAGGCAAGCTGGGTGGATGGATCTCCTAAGTGAATTTGATTTCGAAATCAAACACATAAAAGGAAAGGAAAATAGGGTGGTCGATACCCTTAGCAGAAGTATAAAAATGATTCATCTGGCAGCAATAAGCACCTATGAAATGGATTTCAGGGAAAGAATCAGAAATGCACAAGAGACATATGCATTCTTTAAGACCGTGACCTCATACCTAAAACAAGAGCCTACGAGGCTGAAGTATGAGGGCTAACAAATGCTCGAGGAAAGGATTCTAACTTAAAGAAACAGATTGTATATTCCAAACTGTGACGACTTGAAGAGGTTCATAATGGATGGACTGCATAAGAGACCATATACTGGTCACCCAGGATATCAAAAGATGATCGCGACCACTAGGAAATAATTCTATTGGCATAGGCTAAAGAAAGACATAGCTAACTATCTAGCTAAGTGCCTAGAATGCCAGCAAGTTAAGGCAGAGCACTGACATCTAGCAGAATCATTGCAGCCCCTACCGATCCCAGAATGGAAATGGGAAACCATCTCCATGGATTACATCATTGGATTACCAAAGTCGACCGAGCAAAATGATGCCATCATGGTCATGGTGGACAAACTGAGTTATTCTACTCATTTCATTCCTGTCAAATCGACTTGCAAGGCCATAGATATTGAAAACATCTTCATGAAGGATATATTTAGACTGCATGGCATGCCCAAGGAAATTGTATCTAATCGAGATACCAAGTTCACTTCATATTTTTGGAAATCCATAATGGCCGGTTTGGAGACAAAATTGCTATTCAGAACAACTTATCACCCTCAAACTGATGGACAAACAAAAAGAGTAAACCAAATAGTAGAGGACATGCTAAGGATGCATGTAATGCATCAACCTAAACAGTGGGAAGACTACCTACCATTGGGAGAGTTTGCCTACAACAACGGTTATCAGTAATCCTTAAAGATGAACCCTTTTGAAGTCCTCTATGGTAGACAATGAAAGATTACAATCAGCTGGAATAATCTAGTGGACAAAATTACAATCAGACCCAACATGCTGAAAGAAATGGAACAACAAGTGGTGTAGTCAAGGAAAAATATGAAAACTTCTCAGGACCGACAAAAAAGTTACACTGACAGAAAGAGAACTCCCCAAGAGTTCAAAGCCGGAGACCCTATCTATCTCAGAGTTAGACCCCAGAAGATTTCTCTAAGAATGGGAGCCTGTGCCAAGTTGGCACCTTGGTATTGTGGACCCTTTGAAGTATTAGATAGAGTGGGACATGTAGCCTATAGGATAACACTTCCTCCCACAGTAAAGGAACATAATGTTTTCCATGTTTCATTGTTGAAGAAATATGTACATGATGTTAATCATATAATTGATTGGTATGTGATCCAGGTGGAACCGAAGGGAGAATTCCTGCTAGAACCCCAATGCATACTAGACAGGAAGGAAACCGCACTCAGGAACCAAACCATTACACAAGTCAAGGTGCAATGGAAACACTTTGGCCTAGATGAGGCTACGTGGGAAATGGAAGATGCCATGAGACAGGGATATCCGATGTTGTTTACTTCTGTACATACCTATCATGTTGATAGATAGAACACCGAGGACGATGATTCCATTAAGGGGGAGGGAATTGTAACACCCTGTTTCCCCCAGTCTATAAATATAACTTTATTGGCCAGGAACTATGGCAAACTCAAAGTGTGAATGTTTGATTTGATGGACCCTTGTATAAAAGGTCGATGAATGTAAATATTGTTATTTTAATATATAATGGAAACATGTTGCATAACTACTAAGAAGGGGATGTTCTAAGAGAGACCACGATTGCTAATGAAAAGGTGTTGGAGGGGACCTGGAATGGTTGTGTTAACCTCCACCGAACCAGTACTATGCTGGTTTTAATTGCTCAACATCAGAACAAAACTCTGACCCGTAATGAATTACAATCAGGCTGGTAGGTAGGAATATCTCCTCAAGAGTTATGAGGGGATGGGGCAGACTGCCCATATTTAAGGCTTCTGGACCTAACCACGGACTGGGGATTCGAGCCACAGACAATATTGTTGAGGAAGGAAAGAAAGGAAGAGGGGTGTTGACAGAGGGGGACCTGCAAGGAATGCAGAGATGAGAGTGGAAACTCTCGTGTATGAGGAAGGATTGAAAGGGAAAAGTGAGTTCTGATCATAGGAGATAGACACTCAGTTAGGAGAAGGAGAGTAGCTTTCATCCTTGTCTATTCCTGTATAGGGAGAAGGAGAGTAACCTTCGTCCCTAACTTTCGTTGAGATGGAATTGAGAGATTGAATCTCAAAGCATCGAGGCCTAATCTTGGGGGTGGCCAGTGATAAATCCATCGGGAGTGACTGAGCCTATGGTTGGGTGGAAACAAGCACCCCTCTCAGCAGTCACATCACACCTTATGGTTATGATAAGTGTTTTATGCCTTGTGCTTTGAATTGGAAATAATGAATTGCATGCTTGTATTTATATGCCTAAAATGGTTTCTATACTGAACGATTAAGCTAGAAGTATGCGTTCATTACTTGAGAACTTTCATATCTACTTGATTTATTTATGCACTAGATTAATCCCTAGAAAGCACCTTCCCAGAGAATTTCATCACCATCCTAGAGTCCCGTGAGTACTTCCTTATTATGGAGGTTGAACCCCGCAATCACTACGAGGATGGAGTCCAATAAGCTCAGTAGAGGTAGTGAATGTATGCACCAAGTCTCTGTAAGGTGGTAAGAGACCGAGACCATCTTAAGTCCTAAATTTGAGGAATGAACATAAGGATTTTTTGGAAGAACGCTTCAAAGCGTTACGTTCAAGAGGAAGAGTGCAAAACCCTTAAGCCTTTCAGAGCCAATGAAGCTCAAGAAGAATAGTGAGGTTCAAGTATCGAAAGGGAATATCCTTTTTTTTAGAAGAGGAATGGATGAGATCCGTTCGGGAGGACCCAAGGTTTGTCACAACCATTAGATTTGAATAAGGGGCACAAGCGTTAATGCCTCGACTCCTTCTGTCTTCGCAAGATCACACATCGGGAGATTCACACGTTGGCGTGACTAAACTCCTAAAATATGAAATTGCGACGTGGTTTAGACCGTAGATCTAAGGATCTATTGGGACCCTCCTTGATCATCGGATTGGTGAGATCAGGGATTCACACATCAGGGGATTCCCACGTTGGCGCGACTAAACTCCCGAAACAAGAAATTGTGACATGATTTGGACCGTAGATCTAAGGATCTATTGGGACCTTGCTTGACTGTCAGATTGGCAATATTGGGGATTCACACATTGGGATATTCTCACGTTGGTGTGACTCAACTCCCGAAACCCAAAGTTGTGATGTACTCTGGTCTGTTGGATCAAGGAAGGTCACAGACCGTTGATCTGATGCGAGAAGATTAACGCAAGAGTATGTGGGAATTCGAAATTCCCTAAGAACCAAGCCTAGAAGAGATAAGCACATTTTCAAACTGCAAATGAGGTCCAAGAGGAAAACTTTTCTCAAGTTTGAAAGCTCAGGAGGGAAAGTGGGAATCAAGATGCATACATGAGGGCTTACAGGAAGTAAATCGAAGGTCAAGACCTTTGAAATATATGAGATCTTCCCAGTCAAGGAGGAAGGTGAAATATCAGGAGGAGGAGCTACAGTGACTGTTATATCAAACATCATGAAATATCTAGACTATCAGATCGTAGTCCAGACAATGACGAGTAAGCATAGAGGGGAATAGATATCAGTCGTTCGGTCTGAGTGTAAAAGAATCATGTTTTCCCAATCAAAGTAAAGTGAAATAACGATAAGCCTTGAGGGTACATGAGAGGAATGGGGCTCCAAAGTCCCAAAATCATTAGAACCTTCCATATAGGAGGACAGATGGTGAGAGATCAACATTTCACTAACTCACGACTCAGGGAAGTCAAAGGGTGGAGTTGTGAGAATTTGCGAAAAGCGAAATTGCGATTTGATCTGAGCCGTTAGATCGTGGGGAGTTGTGAGTTTTTTATCTGATGCTCACAATTATCGGGAAATCAAGAATCGGGAGAACAAAGGTGAACCAACCTCCAAAGTTGTAAAACATGAAATTACGACTTGATCGCAGCCATTGATTGAAGGAAGATCGTGGACCATAGATCTAGTCTGATCGAGAGTCCGCAACTTAGGAAGCTAGAAGTAAGAGTTCTGGGAACTCGTGAAATGAAAAATTCAAATTTGATCTGAGCCATTGGATTGAGGAGAGATTTGGGTTGTCGACTCATTTCGAGGGAAGGACGAGCAAGTGAACTTTGTAAGATGTGAAGTCACGAAACGCAGAATCACAATGCGCCTTTTGATTTGGAGACTGGTCATCGCCTTAGTCACACAAATGAAGTGGCTTAACCAGGAGAGCTAGTGCCTAAATACGCTAAAGCTTAAAGGCACAAAGGAGAAATTCGTGGGTTCCATATAACCTGCACCTTAAGGGAAAAGAGGGCATGTTAAGTGGATTTGAGGTCCTTCCTTGACTTCCATTGACCAGGATTAGAGACCACGAATGGAGAAATCGACTAATTGAGGATTTTTTTTTTTTCCCCATCGTGGGTGTGTTACAAGAATCAAGCAAGTCACCAACAAAGTTGTCAAGAGAGATCAGTTTAGTACCACCTTGAGGGACCGTGCACTGAGCTGGTACATGAATTTTGTTTTAGGACCTAGACAGCCTAAACCGTTGAATGACGTTAATACTATGTTGAGTGCAGAATTCAAGAAGCCTAAGTCAGAGTCATAGTGTATTGCAGACTTGAAGGAGATCAAGAAGAAGGTAATTGAACCTGTTTGGGAATTTGATCAGAGGTTGAAGACCTTGACAGGCCATTTAAGTTTTCATATTCCAGATGAAAAACATAAAGAATGTTTCATCATTGCTCTCCTGCCACACATCAGATTTCCTATGATGCAATAGAAGGTCGCTTCGCATGTTGAAGCATTGGAGATCACCATGAAACTAGAAGCAGCCCCTATAGGAGAAACTAGCCCAGGTATGAGTCAGATTTTGAATTAGTCAACCAGTTTATCTTTATAGGTTGAAGATATGAAGAAAGATAAAGGAAAGGAGAAAAGAGAATATATCTAGTGTATCATATGTAAATCAAAGGGCTGTGACAAAGAACATTGTCCCCTATTTAACGAATACTTGGCCTCTGGAGCACCTAGTCCTTTGAAGTAGGCTACTGTACCCTAGTGCGAGGTATGTAGGACTAAACATTGCTCTGGTGAATGTTATTACATGAAAAAATATGTCCAAAAACCCACCAATATTTGCTACACATTATGCAAATCTATGGGACATGATGAGAAGGATTGTAGGGCTTATGATCTCATGCATGAAATATCAAGAGATACATATATGATTCAAGGAGAAGTACAACAAGAAGCAAACAATGCACAGTTCAAATCCCCAGGAAGAGGAAACTTCAACCCTTGTGGTGGATTCAGAGGAGGAGGATGGGGAGGAGGCATGGGTCGAGGTCAAGGTCAAATTATTTTCTATAACTGTGCACATCCAGGACATTTGACAAGATATTGTCAGAACCCTTGTACTACTTGCAACTATTGTAACTTGTTTGATCATGTTATCCAAGAATGTCATGTATTGTTAACTAAACTCTAGCAGAGACGAGGAGGAAACCAACAAGTCCAATTAATATTAGCAGAACCTCATGGTGAGGACCCAAGAGTCGCTCTTATTACTAGAGGAGGCATTGTTACAGGATAATATAGGGTGACTCAAGGAAAGACCACAGAGGGATCAGGAATCAAAAGAGTTGTAGAGAAGGTACATTTGTTTGATCCAAGGAGAGAAAGGCATACTTTTGAAGAAGCAAGGAAAGAATTTGTAGGAGAACAGTCTTCTTTTTATAAGGCACAACCAGAAGTAAAGGAATGTGAAATGCCTCTAGAATTTTATCAATATGTCATAGCTAGACAAGGAAAAGAGGTAAGCAAGATCATGGACTTCCTATACACTTGTATCAATTTGATTAAAGATGAGAAAGTTGTGCAGGAGATACAACACCTCGTAAAACAATATGAAATTGGGAGAATAGATCCTCTGTTGAGTAGAGTTGTGAATCAAGTATCAAGGAAAAGGATGACAAATAAGGAACTGCACCTTAGTGCTCAGATTGGAGACTACGACGTGGACTATGTGGTTGTTGGCCCTTGGTTATGGAAGTAAGCAAAGATTAAGGTAGAAAGGACAGAATGTGAACTGCATGGAAGACACAATGACCGATACTAGGTCAAAGTGACCAGAAGAGAAGAAAAGACGAAGCGAAGTAAGAGAAAGAAATTTGTTGGACAAGGAGATCGAGGATGATAGATAAACAAAGAAGACAGATCGTGGACAAATCAACAAGTGGAAAAATCCACCATTGGATGCCTTGGAGCACCGCGTGAGAAAGAAGGAAAGATGGGTTGGCAAAGCCCTAAAAACACATGTCAAGTTGACCTAGGGTTTTGGTATCTAGGGTTTTGGCACTTAGGTTTCAGCCTAAGGCTATCGGTGAGATATTGTAATGTATAAATAAAGGTCAAGAGGACCTAGGATGGGTTGGTTGTTTGTTCTGAGTTGGGAGTCATTGATGTTATGAGTGATTACTAAGAGAGGGAGAAGTATTATGCTGACAAAGCATTCTGTATTGTAATATCTTCACTTGGGTACAAAGGTCAACCCTGCGGCTGAGTGCGTAGGGAAGGGAGACAGAGATAAGAGAGAAAGATAGAAGATTTTCTAGTTAAGAGCACATATATAACTATATTCTTTCAGCTAATATATTATAAAGCACAGTTTTGTGGACGTAGCCCTAGGGAGAGGGTGAACCACGTACATCTTGTTGTTGTGTGTGATTCATGTTCTATTCTTTTTTTCTTTGATGTATGGTTGTTACATTATTGTGTTAGATTTGAAAGATAAATGTGTGAAGCAGGTCTAAGCTGGTAATGGATATCTAGATGTTGTGTTGTTCTTGTATTGGATTCACTTTGTATTTCCTCTGGTTGTAGACACTTGTGTCCTGCAACCCCCTATAGCTACTTTGGGTGAGACTGCATCTACCTCACAAGTGTTGCCAAAAGGGCCAGTAGTTAGGGCTTGTTGGTGTGCTCTTGGAGCTAAACCATGGGTCTACCCCTATGCCAACAGTGGTCCTCGACTTGGGATCAGAAGTAAATGTTATGACAAAGAAGACTTGGGCATTGATGGGAAAACCTATATTGATTTACTCTCTTATCAAGCTCAGGATGGCTAATCAGTAGGCAGTGAGCCCCTTTGGAAGACTAGATCATGTCCCTGTAGACATCGATGGGGTAAGGAAATTTGCAGACTTTGAAGTGATTGATATTGTTGATGATAGTTTTCCCTATCCTGCACTATTAGGAATTGATTGGGCTTTCAACAATTCAACTATTGTTGACCTAAAGAAGAGAAGAATTACATTCGAAGGTAATGGCCTAAAGTTCATTGCACCTCTGGACCCAGATGAAGGTCGCATATACACAAAACCTATTAAGGAAGAAGATCGTGCATATGAGCTATAGAACATCTATAAATTGACAGTAAGACAACAAGATTACATCAATCCTACAATAGATGGAAATCTCATCTCGCAAAGTGAAAGTGCATGCTCATCAAATTTAGAAGAGGCATTGGAAAATTGGCGGAACAGAATGTATGAAGTATCTACACGGAGGTGTGCCAGATTGACCAGAGCAGTTTGCTGGATTGGCACATAAGTAAGTAATCTTCCTACATTTGATGGTCTGAATCATTTAGAGACATTTCTAGATGAATTCTAGAAAATTGTACCAGTACAATAGAGGATGTTAGTACTGGATGAAGCCTTAAAAGAAACACCAGCTAGATGGAGGGGGACACACAAGAAGAACATCATAGAGTGGGTACAATGTCGCACCTTATTGATAGTGAAATTTTAAGACCAAGTTGAAGGATGCGAAGTTCAAAACACAGGTCAGAGTTGTCCTAAGGACCATGTGCGAAGTTATGAGGAATCCTGGAGCAACATTCCTAAAGAACAGTGGGTGCATAAGTTCATTAACACCTTCGATACTACGTCTATCAATTGGTATCATCAACCAAAATTGCGCCTCATCACTACAGATTGGTATGGTATGAATCAGAACTTTATAGCTACGTTTTTATTTGAGAGTCATTACCCTACAGTAGATCGGGCTTTACAAATTGTGAGACAAAAGGCCTTTGAAGAGGCACCTAACCTCCCTTTTACCCAAGAAGAAGAGGGATGGACTCCACCTCTTCAGTAGTTACAGGATTTCTACAATATTAATGTTGATGAGGATGACGACCTGAGGGATGTAAACATTTTAGAAACAGAGGGACAAAGAGACATAGAAGGACCAGGAATTGAATTACCCTTTTTTTGACATCCCATTAAAGTTAAGAAAGTTAACATTGGAATAGAGAAAGCACCTAAGATGGAAAACATTGGAGACTATTGGGATGATGCTACTATTAGCAAGATCACAGAGCTATTGCATGAATATCAGGACTTGTTTCCCACCAAGTTCATAGACATGAAGGGAATTAAAGGGCCCATGGGGGAAATGAAGATTCCTTTGAGAGCTGATGCCAGACCTATCAAGCAGAGACCCTATAGATTGAATCCCAAGTACAAGAATAAAGTTAAGATTGAATTGGATAGAATGCTGGAAGCGAGAATCATAGAACCTGTTGAAGAATCCGAATGGATCAGCCCTATGGTGGACCAATATAAGAAGTTAGGTGAAATAGGAATTTGTGTAGATCTAAGGAAGTTGAACAATGCATGTCTACATGACCCATTTCCTACACATTTTATTGACGAAGTTCTATATAATGTATGAGGACAGGAGGTCTACTCATTCACAGATGGATTTTTAGGTTATCACCAGATCAGAATTGCTAAGGAAGACCGACATAAGACCACATTTGCAACAGAATGGGGGTCTTTTCAGTACACTTTGATGCCTTTTGGGTTGAATAATGCACAAGCCATCTTTTCCAAGGTGGTGGTAAAAGCATTTAAGGACTTTTTACACAAGTTCTTAGAATCTTATTTTGATGATTGGACTATCTTTAGCCTACTGAAAGACCATATTGAATGTTTGAGATTGATGTTAGATAAGTGCAGGAAATGTCAGATTGCCCTGAATTTGAAAAAATGTATTTTCTTTTCACCCTTTGGAGTGCTGGTAGGGCACATTGTCTATAAGCAGGGGTTGTTGGTGGATCCTTCCAAGATTTCCATCATTGTTGATCTACCACCTCCCACTTCGGTTAGACAGATGCACACTGCATTGGGGCACACTGGATACTATAGAAAGTTTATTAAGGTTTATGCACAAATAACAACACCTATGGAGAAGTTATTAAAGAAAGATAACAAGTTCCAATGGACAGAATAATGCCAACAAAGCTTCGACACACTAAAGTAGAAAATGGTCACTGCACCTATCTTGGTTTTTCCATATTGGAGTAAGGAGTTCAATGTTCATGTCGATGCTTCATCAATTGCATTAGGATCAGTCTTGGCACAGCCGGGTGCATGAGACATTGAACACCCTATAGCCTTTGCCAGTAGGAAGTTTTCTACAACTGAAAGGAACTATACTACGACTAAAAGAGAAGGCTTGGATATGGTATATGTGCTGCAGAAGTTTAGACACTATTTGTTGGGAGGACATTTTGAGATGTTCACTGATCATTTTGCATTGAAGTACTTAGTCAACAAGCCAGTATTGGGGGGAAGAATATGCAAGTGGTTACTACTATTCCAGGAGTATGACTTTGAGATTGTGTTCAATCTAGGAAGAATGAATAAAGGACCTAATCACTTATCCAGGTTGGAACATGGAGAGGAACCTACTAGTCTGGAGGATACACTACCAGATGCATAGTTGTTGGCCATCAGAAAAGTCGATGATCACTTTTCCGAGATAGTTCAGTTCCTGTCCACAGGAATGGAACCTCATGAGTATATAGTCATTTAGAAGAAATAGTCGGTAGTCTGTGTTGTCGAATTTCAACTCATAGCTGGACAATTGTATAAGATGGGACCAGATGAGATATTGAGGAGATGCATCATGGAGGCATAAATACCATTGATTCTTGCAGAAGCACATGAAGGCATCGTAGGAGGACACTACGCAGGGAAAGAAACAACGCAGAAGGTTCTTAGAGCTGGCTTCTGGTGGCCTACTTTACATAAGGATACTAAGGAATACTATAGAGCCTGCGATGTATGTCAAAGAGTAGGAAATCCTTCTAGAAGGGACGAGATTCCTTTGGAACCACAATTAACAATACAAGTATTCAAGAAATGGGCCATTGACTTTGTGGAACCTATTAACCCACCAGGAAGGCGCACATGAGCTAGATACATTATCACCGCAATAGAGTATTTGACTAGATGGAAAGAAGCTAAAGCAGTTAAGGAATGTAGTGCAGCCACAACTGCGCAGGTCATCTTTGAGGATATTATAACTAGATTTGGTTGCCCGAAGATCCTTAAGAGGGATTAAATCACACACTTCATCAAAAAAATTATTGAATCCTTGACTCAAGAATTCAAAGTTCACCATCAGAGGAGCACTCCATACCACCCACAAGTGAATGGCACAGTTGAATATTTCAATAAGATCTTGGAGACAACACTGACTAAGATTTGCAGTGTTAATAGAGATGATTTGGATCTAAGAATTCCAGTAGTATTATGGACTTATAGAACCACTTTAAAAAATTTAACAACCCAGACCTCGTTCAAGTTAGTTTATGGCTTGGAAGAAATGGTACCTATGGAACACTTGGTTCCTAGCTTAATAATCGCAACATTTATAGGTATGGATGACACCGACGCTATTCAAGATAGGCTTGCGTAGTTGCTGGAACTAGAGGAAGACAGGTTCATTGCAGGATTTCATTAGCAGGTACAGAAAGAATGAGAGAAGGCTTATCATGACAGACATATAAAAAAGAAACCATTTAAGCAAGGAGACTTGGTATTGTTATATGAAAACAAGTTTATGAAGCATCTAGGGAAGTTAAGGACACTTTGGCTCAGACCATTCGAATTTCCCTATGTTACAGAAGGAGGAGATGCGCAGATGAAGACCCTTAATGGATATTGGAAAGAAGGTTGGGTAAATGGGAGCCGGTTGAAACTATATTATGACAACCAGCTGCCTCGTAGCTCTCAGTAAAATCACAAGAAGGAAGGGTGTAGGTACTAGGTGTAGTTGAAGCTGGGTACTAGACAATGAAAAGACAGTTTGTACATGATACAGAGGGACAAAGAAGAAATCACAGCTGCTTCGTGCAGTCTGTAGTTGAAGTGATATAGAAGGCTCGATCTTGCAGTGACTCGAGATGAGTCACATGTGAATGTTGGGGGCCTGTTGGCCCATGGTTATGTATTAAGGAAGAAAGTAAAGATTAAGGAAGAAGAAAGGCGAAGTACAAACTGCACGGAAGGCACATTAACTGAGGAAGGGTCAAAGTGGTTAAAGAAGCAGAAAAGAAGGAGTGAAGTAAAGGAAAAGATAGTTGTTGGAAGAGAAGATCAAGGAAGATAAGGAATTAAAGAAGATGGATTGTGGACAACTCAATAAGCATAAAAAGACACCAACGGATGCTTTGGATCACCTCGTGGAAAAGAAGGAAGGATAGGCTGGTGAAGCCCTTAAAATGTGGGTCAAGTGGACCTAGGGTTTTGGATCTAGGGTTTTGACACCTAGACTTCGGTCTAAGGTTGTCCAAGAGTCATGTAATGTGTAAATAAAGACCCAGAAGAGTCGAGAGGGTTGGCTAGTGTTTTTGTTGGTTGTATTATGGTTCTTCACTGTTATTTAATGATTATTGTTGATTGTTGTTGAGGAGAGAAATATTGAGTATGTAGTCTAGATCTTCAGTTGGGTGCGAAGATCAACCCTGCAGCTAGGTGCATAGGGAGGGGAGATAAATAGAGAAAGAGAGAGATATCTGTAGCTAAGTGCACAGATAGAACTGTATGTTTTCATCTAATATATCAAGAAATGTAGTTTTGTGGACGTAGCTCTAGGGAGAGGGTGAACCACATATATCTTGTTGTTATTTGTGAATGATGTTGTGTTATTTTCCATCTGATATACTGTTATTGCATTGTTGTGATTAAAGATAAGAGATAGAGTTAGCCTCGTGAAGTGAGCATAATAGTGGTAAAAAATATCTAGATTGTTTTGCATTGTTTTCCTAGATTCACTTTACATTTCCTTTGGTTGTAGACACATGTGTCCTGCAACCGCCTATTGCTACTTCAGGTGAGACTGTATCTGCTTCATAGGTATTTCCAAAAGGGCTAGTAGTTAGGGTTTGTTGGTGCACTATAAGAGTTGAACCCTGGGTCTGCCCCTGTGCCAACAAATGGTATGCTATGGAAATGGTATGGTATGCATTGGAAATGGTATGCTATGGTATGGTTTTCATTGGCAATGGGAATGGAAATGGTATGCATTTCCTTCCCATTTCCTTGTATGGTATGCATTGACAATTGTATGGTATGGTATGGTATGGTATGGTATGCATTGGAAATGGCATGCATTTGAAATCACAATGGTATGGATTGGTAATGGCAATGGTATGAATTGGAAATGGTTTGCATTGGCAATGGTATGCATTGCCTTTCCATTGTATGGTATGCATTGGAAATGGTATGGCATTGAATGGTATGGTATGCTATGCATTGCAATTGACAATGGAAATGGTATGCATTGGCAATGGTATGCTATGGTATGTTATGCACTGGAAATGGAAATTGTAATGGCATGCATTGGCAATGGAAATAGTATGGATTGCCTTTCCATTGCTTTTATGGTATGCATTGGCAATGGCAATGGTATGCATTTCCTTTCCATTGTATGGTATGCATTCGCAATGGTATGGTATGGTACTAAATGAATTGGCAATGGAAATGGTATGGTATGCATTGGTAATTGTATGCTATGGTGTGGTATGCATTAGCAATGTCAATGGAAATGGTATGCACTGGAAATGGTATGGTATGGTATGGTATGCATTGGAATTGGAAATAACATTGGAAATGATATGGTATTCATTGGCAATGGCAATGGAAATGGTATGCATTGGTATGGTATGAATTTACTTTCCATTTCTTTGTATGGTATGCATTGGAAATGGTATGGAATGGTATGCATTAGCAATGGAAATGGTATGCATTGCCTTGCCATTGTATGGTATGCATTGGCAATTTTATGGTATGGTATGCACTGACATTGGCAATGGAAATGGAAATGGAATGGTATGCATTGGAAATGGTATGGTATGATATGGCATGATATGCATTGGCAATGGAAATGAAAATGGTATGGTATGGTATGGTATGCATTGGCAATGCAAATGGTATGGTATGCTATGGAAATGGTATGGTATGCATTGTCAATGGTATGGTATGGTATGATATGCATTGGCATTGGAAATGGCAATGGAAATGGTATGGTATGCATTGGAAATGGTATGCATTTTCATTGGCAATGGCAATGGTATGCATTGGAAATGGAAATGGTATGCATTGCCTTTCCATTTCCTTGTATGGTATGCATTGGCAATGGTATGGTATGGTATGCATTGGAAATGACAATGGTATGCATTAGAAATAGTATGCATTTCCTTTCCATTGTATGGTATGCATCGGCAATGGTAGCCATTTCCTTGTATGGTATGCATTGGAAATGGTATGCTATGGTATGGTATGCATTGGAAATGGTATGCTATGGTATGATATGCATTGGAAATGGAAATGGTATGCATTGCCTTGCCATTTCCTTGTATGGTATGCATTGGAAATGGTATGGTATGGTATGGTATGGTATGCATTTCCATTGGCAATGGCAATGGAAATGGTGTGCATTTCCTTGCCATTGTATATTATGCATTGAAAATGGTATCGTATGCATTGGCATTGGCAATGGTATGGTTGCATTGACAATGGTATGGTATGAATTGGAAATGGTGTGATATGGTATGGTATGCATTGGCAATGGAAATGGTATGAATTGGTATGGTATGCATTGCCTTTCCATATCCTTGTATGGTATGCATTGGCAATGGAAATGGTATGCATTGCCTTGCCATTGTAAGGTATAAATTGGAGATTGTATGGTATGGTATGGTATGGTATGCATTGGCATTGGAAATGGTATGGTATGCTATGGTATGGCATGCATTGGAAATGGAAATGGAAATGATATGCATTGGTATGGTATGCATTTCCTTTCCATTGCCTTGTATACTATGCATTGGCAATGGTATGGTATGGTATGGTATGGTATGCATTGTCAATGGAAATGGTATGCATTGCCTTGCCATTGTATGGTATGCATTGGAAATGGTATGGTATGGTATGGTATGCTATGCATTGGCATTGGAAATTATATGGTATGCATTGGAAATGGTATGTTATGGTATGGTATGCATTGGCATTAGAAATTATATGGTATGCATTGGAAATGGTATGTTATGGTATGGTATGCATTGGCAATGGAAATGTAAATGGTATGCATTGGTATGGTATGCATTGCCTTGTCATTTCATTGCATGTTATGCATTGCCAATGGTATGGTATGAATTGGAAATGGAAATGGTATGCATTTCCTTGCCATTGTATGATATGTATTGGCAATGGTATGGTATGGTATGCATTGGCAATGACAATGATATTCATTGGTATCGTATGCATTTCCTTTCCATTGCCTTGTATGGTATGCATTGGAAATGGTATGGTATGGTATGCATTGGCAATGGTATGGTATGGTATGGTATGGTATGCATTGGCAATGACAATGGTATGCATTGGCAATGGAAATGGTATGCATTGCCTTGCCATTGTATGGTATGCCTTGACAATGATATGGTATGGTGTGCATTGGAATTGGAAATGGAAATAGAAATGGTATGGTATGCATTGTCAATGGTATGCTATATCCTATGGTATGGTATGTATTGGCAATGCCAATGGCAATGGTATGCATTGGTATAGTATGCATTTCCTTGTCATTGCCTTATACGTTGTGCATTGGCAATGGTATGGGATGGTATGGTATGGTATGTCATTCCTTGCATTGGTATGGTATGCATTGGAAATGGTATGGTATGCCATGGTATGCATTGGCATTGGCCTTTATATGGTATAGTATGGTATGCATTAGCATGGTATGGTATGGTATGGTATGGTATAGTATGTGTTAGCGACCTTTCATGTCCTAGGCACAAGAGTATTCGGGTCTGCAAGTTGCACGAGAAGCGCCCGAGCGCAGCATTGAAAAATCTCGTTTTAAGGCTTCCAATCAAGTGGGCGAGTGAAATTACGTTGTCAATGACCCGAATTCATCCATAAGAACAGATCAACGTTCATCGGGATTTCGGGGCTACCAAGTTAACCGATATATAGTGCCAGAGAAAGCAACTATATTTCAAGACTAAATCTAGGTTGTCCAATCCAGTGACACATAGTGTGAGGTCTAGTCGCCGTAGTAGCATTCAGGAGTTCGAAAGGTGAAAGTCCCTCGTCATCTCACATCTCGAAATCCTAAACCCTAGAGTGCCGAAAGCGCCCAGAGTTGGACCTACAGTATCGCGAAGCAGCCTCAGTTGTTCATCCACAGGAGCCACCTGGCGCGTGATTAGGCTCCCCGCCTTTTAACCCATTATGAATTCGAAGCACAAGGAACAACTCCATCATATTCCCGATGCGTGAGGTGTCGGGAGTGTCCAAGACCCGGACCCACAACATCACCGAGTAAGTTCAGGACTGCCAGATCTGAGAGGGATGTGTGGCACCCAATTAAGCCATCTCGACATTTCACTCATCGCAACTGTGAATAAGAAAGGATTAACTCCTTCCATTCGTGAATGCCAAAAGCACTTAGGGATTAAACACAGGGTCTATCCCGTGGTCACTTGGGAAAGAAAGGAGCAGTGCAAAAGAGGCCGAAGGCGTCTAGTCTAGTCACCAAAAGGATCATCGTGATCTCCATGCACCATCTGATTTGACCTTGAGACTGGTTTTCGCTTGGAGTAAATGAAGGTGAGAAGGGGTGGTTGAAAACTCTCCTTAGGAATTAAGTGTAACGTATAGATAATCTGGCAAGTAGTTTTCTCGAGAGGGTCCTGTGTATCTATTTTTCCAAAGAAGCTGTGCTGAGTCCTCGACCAGTCGGAGGAGGTCTGCACACGCTAGCTCAGCGCTTAATGGCTCAGCTACTTCCCTTGCAGGAGCCATGCGCAGTTAAGGTGGTGTCTGATAAAGAATATCCATCTGAATTTGGCTGAGGGGACACCAAGCCTTGGGTGACTGAGCACGCCTCTGTTAGGCGATTTTTCTCTGAGTATATAAACTCAGTCTTTGTATTTTGTAAAGGATCAATGGTAGAGAGAAGCTCCTGATTGTAATGTTTTAACAGACACTCTAGTTCTCTGGTTATGCATCTATATGTAAGATTTCTTGTTTAGTGAAAGATAGTTTCCTTATTCCATCTAGTTTTCATCTCATACTGAGGGAGTTCATGATTGACTGATTCACATGAATTATTGCAGTTCTGTTATGATAAAGGATTTATTGTGGAACTATTGTATTCTCTGGTTTTCTGCGTTTGAATGTAAGAAGATCTCATGTTTAAATGCATTCTCCTACAGTCTTCTAGAAACCTGATGTTGACAACAAACCTTTGCATCTCTCTGATACAAGTCTTCCCCCTACTCACCCTTACTACAACTCACTGTCTGGAGTATGTCTAAGACCTCACTTGCCCATGCATGCCTGGCCTAGTTTTGGAGTTGAAACAATATCATCCGAGTTTACTTCCATTCGATCACCCCTTTCATACACAAATCATGACATAAACTGATGGGTGTCGGGCTCTGCTCCTACAAGCAATCTAGGAGTGACTTCTGTCGCCAACATTTCTGGCGCCGTTTTCGGGGACGAAGTTGAAGATTTTCCCTGGGATTGAACGACATTGAGCCTCTGATTCTGAAGGTGCATCAGGCATCAAAGCCCTTAAAAATTGCTATTGTGCACCTGGCGACTCCACTATGGTGACTCCAAGGTTTCCACATCATTGTGTTAGTTGTGGCTACTTTAGCACGCCTGAAAGTTGACCCAAAGGAGATTTCTCTAGAAGGTTTCAGCAGCTGCTTTCTCTGCCTGAGAAGCTTCCTGGGGTAACGACAATGTTAAGATTTGGCCTTTGATGGTGAACAAGGACCAGGCACATTCAAAACTGTAAATCTTTCACCTAGCGACTCCATGATTCAAGGATCAATTAGTGACTCCACAGGTTCAATATGGAGAAAATATTAGCTAAAAGGTTTGCTTTTTGTGAGTTTTCCCAGATAGTTGGTTTTCCTAATGCACTTCCTGATAGAGACCAATGGGAAAATTTCCGCCCTGAATTTCACGCAACAATTTCGGAGGTACCAGCTGAGCATTTACTGGACTTTCATGAGGTTATTCATCGACTTAATATCATGCATGAAGATGTCCAAATTAATCTCTTCAAGTATTCATTGAAGGGAGCTGCTCTTGAATGGTGTCGGTCTCTTCCCACTACAAGCATCCGCTCTTTAACAGGTTTTCATACGGCTTTCAATTCATTTTGTAAAGATTATTTTCCAGTTGATTGTTTGTATGAAAAATGTTGTGAGGAGTTTTCTTCGCTTCATGAAGCCTCTGCTGGCCCTAAAGACTAGGTCCATGATGAAGTTTTTACTATGGAGGAAAGCATTTGCCAGGAAAATATAGAGGTGTTGAATGATATTAATTGTGTTAGCCCTAGAACGGAAGCACCTGACATCATATCAGATGCCTCTATTCTTTTAGATGGTCATAACGATCAACATGCCTCTTGTATAAATTGCGAGTTTATGGAGAAAATGTGGTCTATAGTAGATGGCTCACCTGGGTATCGGGTTGAAGCAGATGTTCCTAGTTGCCCTGGTTATGACGACGAAGACCTCCCCATTTTTAAAGAAGAGATGGTTGTGGAAGAGGATTTTTCTCTTTTCCTTCAAGGGGTTTCTCACGATATATTTTTACCTGGGATTAAAGAGAAAAAAATTATGTATGAATAGCCAAAAGCAGCAGATACCACTGTCCCTGAAACATATATTTTTGATGGGATCACTATTCTGGAGGAGGAATATAGAAATGAAGGTCAACCCCTTTTTGATGAATATTATAGTGATGATGAGCAACAAGCTTATCCTACATTTGATCACTATGAAGACGCTGCCTGACATGACAGCAAGCAGAGCCATCCCATGGTCCCTATTTATGATGAATACGAATCTGACCCGGGGGAGAGCCAAGAAGAGGAAAAAGAACCATAGGAGCAGTCTGCCCTTTGTTCAGAACCTGTCAGTGAGCAGCCACCACCTAAGATCAATGAGCCCACTTCAATTATTCACCCGCCTATTCTTATCAGAGATATTCGGCCGCATGTGAAAAACTGTGTAGCAAAAGAGGTTGTCTGTCACAAATTTCCTGGAATTGGCCACTCATTTGATGACCCTGTCAGCGAATACATGGAGTGGCATTTATCTTATGCATTGGATCCACCATATCCCATCTCAACTTCAGCGTGTAAGGGGAATTTGAAGAGTGTAACCATTCTGCTGTCTTGGTTACATCAACTGTTTGTGATCACTGACAGAAGGAAAGAGCTTCCCTTCAGGAAGTTACTTGATTGGCTATGGTGGAAGTCTGCTTTCACCTAGCCCCATGTAAAGTGTTTTATTAGTTTAGGATTGTATATAAATAAGCTCCTTTGGGCATGTATCTTTATTATGTTGCTTTTATTTTTCGACCTATATTTTTAGCAATGGGATGTTTTGAGCTTGACTCCATAGCCCAACAACAAGGCACTAAAGTTGTGGAATGAGTTCTTAGAGCATCACAGGGACGACTCTATCCCCCATGGAGCCTAATGTTAGCGAAATTTCTTGTCCTAGGCACAAGAGTATTTAGGTCTACAAGTTGCATGAGAAGCGCCCGAGCGCAGCATGGAAAAATCTCGTTTTAAGGCTTCCAATCAAGTGGGCGGGTGAAATTACGTTGTCAATGACCCAGATTCATCCATAAGAACAGATCGACGGTCATCAAGATTTTGGGGCTACCAAGTTAACCGATATATAGCGCCAGAGAAAGCGACTATATTTCAAGACTAAATCTGGGTCGTCCGATCCAGCGACACATAGTGTGAGGTCTAGTCGGCATAGCGACATTCGGGAGTTCGAAAGGTGAAAGTCCCTCTTCATCTCACATCTCAAAACCCCGAACCCCAGAGTGTCGAAAGCGCCCAGAGTCGGGCCCGCAGTATCACGAAGCAGCCTCAGTCGTTCATCCACAGGAGCCACCTAGCGTGCGATTAGGCTCCTCACCTTTTTGCCCATCACGACTTCGAAGCACAAGGAACAACTCCGTCATATTCCCGATGCGCGAGGTGTCGGGATTGTCCAGGACTCGGGCCCACAACATCACTAAGTAAGTTTAGGATCGTTAGATCTGAGAGGGACACGTGGTGCCCAATTAATCCATCTCGGCATTTCGCTCATCGCAACTATGAATAATCAAGGATTAACTCCTTCCATTCACGAACGCTGAAAGCACTTAGGGAATAAACACATGGTCACAGCCCATGGTCACTTGGGAAAGAAAGGAGCAGTGCAAAAGAGGCTGAAGGCGTCGAGTCTAGTCACCGAAGGGATCATCGTGATCTCCATGCGCCATCTGATTCGACCTCGAGCCTAGTTTTCGCTTGGAGTAAATGAAGGTGAGAAGGGGTGGTTGAAAACTCTCCTCAAGCATTAAGTGTAAGGTATAGATAATCTGGAAAGCAGTCTGCTCGAGAGGGTCCTTTGTACCCATTTTTCCAAAGAATCCGTGTTGAGTCCTCGACCAGCCAGAGGAGGTCTGCACAAGCCAGCTCAGTGCTTAATGGCTCATCTACTTCCCTTGCAGGAGCCATGCGCAGTTAAGGTGGCATTTGACAAAGAATATCTGTCTGAATTTGGCTGAGGGGACACCAAGCCTTGGGTGACTGAGCACGCCTCTATTAGGCGATTTTTCTCTGAGTATATAAACTCAGTATTTGTATTTTGTAAAGGATCGATGGTAGAGTGAAGCTCCCGATTGTAATTTTTTAACAGACACTCTAGTTCTCTGGTTATGCATTTGTATGTAAGATTTCTTGTTTAATGAAAGACAACTTCCTTATTCCATCTAGTTTTCATCTCATACTAAGGGAGTTCATGATTGATTGATTCACATGAATTATTGCAGTTGTGTTATGATAAAGGATTTATTGTGGCACTATTGTATTCTCTGGTTTTCTACATTTGAATGTAAGAAGATCTCGCGTTTAAATGCATTCTCCTACAGTCTGCTAGAAACCTGATGTTGACAACAGACCTTTGCATCTCTCTGATACAAGTCTTCCCCCTACTCACCCTTACTACAACTCACTGTCTAGAGTATGTCTAAGACCTCACTTGTCCATGCATGCCTGGCCTAGTTTCGGAGTTGAAACAATATCATCTGAGTTTACTTCCATTCGATCACCCCTTTCATACACAAATCGTGACATAAACTGATGGGCGTCGAGCTCTTCTCCTGCAAGCAATCTAGGAGCGACTTTCGTCGCTAATAGTATGCATTTTCAATGGTATGGTATGCCATGTTATGCATTGGCATTGGCATTGGTATGGTATGATATGGTATTCATTAGCATGGTATGGTATGTTATGGTATGCATTGGCATTAGTATGGTATGGTATGGTATGGTATTGTTATTGGTATGGTATGGTATGGTATGGTATGCCTTTCCTTGGTATGGTATGATATGGTATTCTTTCCCATGCCTTGCCTTGCCGTCACTTTCCATGTCTTATCTTTCCATACCATGCCTTTCCATGCCATCCCATTCCATGACTTGCCTTCCATTCACTTTCCATGCCTTGCCTTTTCCATGCCATTCCTTTCCATACCTTGCCATTCCTTTCCATGCCATGCCTTTCCATGCCTTTCCTTATCTTCACTTGCCATGTATTTTCTTTCCATACCATGCCTTTTCATCCCATGCCTTTCCATGTCATTCCATGCCATGCCATGCCATTCCATGCCTTGCCTTGCATTCAATTTCCATGCCTTTCCTTTTCCATGCCATGCCTTTCCATAACATGATATTCCTTTCCATTCCATGCCTTTCCATACCATTGCATGTCTTTCCCTTCCATGCCTTTCCATACCATGCCATGCCATATATTTCCATGCCTTTCCTTTCCATGCCATGCCTTGACATACCATTCCTTGCCATGCCATTCCATGCCATGCCTTGCCTTCACTTTCTATACCTTGCATTGCATTCAATTTCCATACCATAAAAGGATTCATACATAAAAATTACAATCAAAGGATTCATTAAGCATGTAATTCTACAACTTGTTATCCCATATTTCCTATATAAAAATAGTTGCATGAGAATTTCAATGTTTTAGTCAATGAGGCATAGTGCAATTTATGAAGAGGAGGTCAATTTTCAAGAACACTATGTAGGGAATTTTTGGGTAGTGTAGTCGCATGGGTCTTAGCCAAATAGACTTGTGGGAGCTTATATAACTCCATTATGCCACTTGGTTTGGATTTTTTTCCCCCAGACCAAATTGGCCACATGTCCTTGAATAGCTGGAAGGGGCGAGATGCAACTCACAATAAATCTCAAACTCAGACTTGGATGGCTGAACTGTCAGTTAAATTGGATCTGAAGCACTGGGTTTCAACTAGGGGGGGGCGCTCCACTCTCATTTTGTCCACCATAAAACCATTTGTTGGAGCATCTTCGACACTAGGCTTTTGGTCAATGAGGCATATTGCAATTTCTTAAGAGGAGGTCAATTTTCAAGAACACTTTTTCAAGAATTTTTGGGTAGTATAGGTGTGTGGGCCTTAGAAATATTGACTTTTGGAAGCTTACGGAACTCCTTTATGTTCCTTGGTTTGGATTTTATGCCCTCAGAACAAATTGGCCACATGTCCCTCAATGGCTTGAAGAGGTGAGTTGCAACTTGTGTTAAAACTCAAACTGAGACTCAGATGGGTGAACCATCAGTTGCGTTGGATCCATAGAACTGAGTTTGAACTAGGGGGGACCTTTGCTATCATTCCATCCACCGAAAAATTATTTATCGGAGTATCTCCAACAATAGGGTTTTGGTCAATGATGAATAGTGCAATTTCTGAAGAGGAGGTCGATTTTCAAGAACAATGTGTCAGGCATTTGTGGGTAGTGTAGTCATGTGGGCCTTGGCCAAATAGACTTGTGGGATATTATGGAACTCTATTATGCCACTTGGTTTGGATTTTATGCCCCTGGACCAAATTGGCCACATGACACCCCAAATGGCTTGAAGAGGTGAGTTGCAACTCATGATAAAACTCAAATAGGGACTCAGATGGGTGAACCGTCAATTGCGTTGGATCTCAAGCACTGGTTTTCAACTATGGGGGGCCCTCCACTGTCATTTCTTCCACCAGAAAACCATTTTTTGCAGTGTCTCTGACACTAGGGTTTTCATCAAAGAGACATAGTGAAATTTCTAAATAGGAGGTCAATTTTCAAGAATACCGTGTCGGGAATTTGTGGGTAGTGTAGTCACATGGGCCTTGGGCAAATAGAATTATGGGAGATTACAAAATTCCGTTATGCCACTCGGTTTGTATTTTATGCCCCTGGACCAAATTGGCCACATGTCCCTGAATGACTTGAAGAGGCAAGTTATAACTCGTGATAAAACTCAAAATGGGACTCGGATGGGAGAATCATCAGTTGCGTTGGATCCAGATCACCGGGTTTCATCTAGGGGGGCCTCTTCTCTCATTTCGTTCACTAGAAAACCATTTTTTAGAGTATCTCTGACGCTAGGGTTTTGCTCAATGATTATTACATATGTTTGACAATTTAACACCTTGTTAGGCTAAACATGGCAAGGAAAGTGAAGGAAAGACATGGCATGGCATGGCATGGCAAGGCATGTCATGGCAAGTGAAGGAAAGGCATGGCATGGAAAGTGATAAGAAAAGGCAAGTGAAGGCAAGGCATGACAAGTGATAATGCAAGTGAAGGCAAGGCATGACAAGTGATAATGCAAGTGAAGGCAAGGCATGGCATGGAAAGTGATAAGGCAAGGAAAGTGAAGGAAAGTCATGGAAAATGAAGTCAAGGCATGGCATGGAAAGTGAAGGAAAGGAAAGGAAAGACAGGTGAAGGCAAGGAATGGCATGGAAAGTGAAGGCAATTCATGGCATTGAAAGTGAAGGAAAGACATGTCATGGAAAGTGATAAGGCAAGGAAAGTGAAGGAAAGGCATGGAAAGTGATAAGGCAAGGAAAGTGAAGGAAAGGCATGGAAAGTGAAGGAAAGACATGGCAAGTGATAAGGAAAGTTAAGGAAATGAATGGTATGCCAAGTGGTAAGGCAAGGAAGGTGAAGGAAAGGCATGGGAAGTGAAGTAAAGGCATGGCATGGAAAGTGAAGGAAAGGAAAGGAAAGGAAAGGCAAGTGAAGGAAAGGCAAAGAAAGTGAAGGAAAGACATGTGAAGGAAAGGAAAGTGAAGGTAAGACAAATGAAGGAAAGGCATGGCAAGTGAAGGCAAGGAAAGGAAAGTGAAGGCAAGGCATGGCGTGGAATGGCAAGTGAAGGAAAGACATGGAAAGTGAAATAAAGTGAAGGCAAGTGAAGGAAAGAGATGGCATGGCATGGAAAGTGAAGGCAAGGCATGGAATGAAAAGTGAAGGCAAGGAATGGCGTGGAAAGTGAAGGAAAGGCATGGCAAGGCAAGTGAAGGAAAGGCATGGCATACTATGGAATGGCATGGCATGGCATGGAAAAGGAAAGAGAAGTGAAGGCAAGAAAGTGAAATAAAGACAAGAGAAGGAAAGGAATGGAAAGTGAAGGCAAGGAAAGGAAAGTGAAGGAAAGGCATGGAAAGTGAAGGCAAGGAAATGAAAGTGAATGAAGGAAAAGGCATGGAAAGTGAAGGCAAGGCATGGCCTAAAATGGCATGGAAGGTGAAGGAAAGTGAAGGAAAGTCATGACATGGAAAGTGAAGGAAAGACATGGCATGGAATGTGAAGTAAGGGCAAGGCAAGGCATGGCAAATGAAGGCAAGGTAGGTGAAGGAAATGCAAGGCATGGCATCGCAAGTGAAGGAAAGGCATGGCATGGAAAGTGAAGGAAAGACAAGTGAAGGAAAGGAAAGGAAAGTGAAGGAAAGGAATGGTATGGCATGAAAAGTGAAGGCAATTCATGGCATGGCAAGTGAAGGTATCCTACTAGGGAAGGAAATGAAAGTGAGGTAAAGGAAAGGAAAGTGAGGACAAGGCATGAATGGAAAGGTAAGTGAAGGAAAGGCATGTCATGGTATGTCATGGTATTGAATGACATGGCATGGCATGTACATTGAAGGCAAGGCACGTGATGGGATGCAAAGGAAAGGAAAGGTAAGGCATGTCAAGGCAAGGCAAGACACGTCATGGAAAGTGAAGGAAAATCAAGGCAAGGCAAGGAAAGGCAAGGAATGTGAAGGAAATATAGGGCAAGGAAAGGCAAGTGATGGGATGGAAAGGCAAGGCAAGGAAAGTGAAGGGGTGGCAAGGCAAGGAAAGGCAAGGCAAGGCAAGGCAAGGCATGGAAAATAAAGGCATGGCATGGGTATATTTTAAGGCAAGGTATATTTTAACAACATTACAAATATTTTAAAAATAGTCAAAATGAATCCAAAATTATTCTTTTTACATACCTAGATGTTCATTCAAGAACACAAGCAGGATCACTACTAAAACTAATGGTTTCCATTAACTTCTCATGCTTAGAGTAAGGCAAGAAGTATCATACCTTTGATGAGTTCTTACTTGGCATTGTTTGTAATTGGAGGTTTGTACCAATAACCAAGTTTGTAAACTGGTATACAACTTGACCTGGTTTATAATATTGAAATACATAACCATCTTTTTTTTGCGTTCTTTCATCCTGTGTCAGATATTATCCTTTAATAACCATCGACCCTGTCGAAAATTCAATGCCTTCAATGTCTGTTACTGACCACATGAGGGTCTTCTTTCCCTCTAAGCATTGTGCCAGCCAGTAATCAGTGTGCCATTCATTATCTATTGGGGAAACCACTGCATATATGTGCCCTACAAAAAATGGAGTTCCAAAATGTGAGTCCACTAAATGACCAAAGCATAAAACATTCATTCTAGTTATTCAAAATTTAATAGAAGGATTCAAAAAACCTTGCAGTACGAGATCTCAAACATGACCATAATCTGTTAAAATACTTGATTGGCCCTCCTCCAATTGGGATAATTCCATATTTATACATTGACCAATGGGGAGTGATACATGATCCCATCTATCAACCTAGTCCATTGAGTCACAGTCATCTACGTGGAACACATAAGCAAGGGAGTTTTCTCGTCCATATTTCAATATTGAATTGTCTAATGTTATAATTGAATGGAATCCATGAGTGCCCTAGACTATTTTTCATTCATACCATTGTGATCTATCTACATTGACCACCTCCAAAAAATATCTATGTACATTTCCTTTCTTGTGTGATTAGTCTTCATGGGTTCCTATTGTTACGAGGAAAATCTCTCGAAGAAAAGGGGTAAACCACAACAGACAGAATGACATGCATAAATAAATTGTAATCCCAAGTATGCTATATAAATGAAATGCTAACAAGACAAGGCTAATATCCTACCTCGTTTGGACATTCAATGAATACCATTGTTGAGCACGCAACCCAAATCTTTATACTTGCAACTTGTCCTCAACAACCAAGTGTGCAAGCATATGGTGCTAATATATAGTGTTAGCATATATATTGGCATAATCCATTAACATACATGACAAATACACCCATGGAATAATAATTTAAATATTTTCAAGATACCAATTGGATGAGAAACGAGTATTTCTATTAAAATAATCAGTAGAAGTACATAGGTGACAAACTTCTGTAACAACATATCAGAACCGAGAAACTAAGTCCCTCCAACTGGGCCTCCACCACTTAAATCCTCCACCAAAGGAAAACTCATATAAAGGAGTCAATGAGGTTCTCCATCAAAAAGAAGG
This sequence comes from Picea engelmannii, assembly GCA_009831015.1. Classification (NCBI taxonomy): domain Eukaryota; kingdom Viridiplantae; phylum Streptophyta; class Pinopsida; order Pinales; family Pinaceae; genus Picea; species Picea engelmannii. The sequence goes on from ML777718.1 coordinate 213,868, forward strand.
AAGATCTTGGGGTTTGAACAAGGAGTTTATACTTTTAAGGACAAAGGGATGCAGACTCAATATGAAGTAAAATTTCTTCAGAGCATCTTTTCTCTCAAAGTTGAATTGTTTAATCCCTAAAGGCTTGGATATGGCTCAATTTATATCCTTTAAATATAACTGAAGGGAAGAGTTGGAGCATTTCTAGTGTATGGAAGATCAAGGATCATGGATCTCGTGACATGGCATGGAAACATGACATAATTTTTAATTTTTAGCACCAAACCCGATGTAAGTAGGATGTAGTGGAGAAACCTATGTATATGATTGTTGTATAACTGATAGGGCACATATATGTGGAAACTATGATTTTTTATCTCTAGAAGGAAAAAAAAGGAACTTCAAGTCTACATAGGGAAATGGAAAGGCCATCTAAGAAAGTTGCATGGAGTGAGGTAAAACTTGCTGTAACATATGCTCCCTAATGTGTGAGGTCAGAGGAGTATATGTGATGGAATAAATACATTATAATTCCCAAAAGTGGAGTAATGGAGACTCAGTTCGAAGTACTAGTTGCTCATGAGAATATTACAATCCATATTGACTTTGTACACATGGTTGCCAATTTGAGTTACACTGCAGATCCATGTGGAAATATATCAAATAGTTGTTCATGGCCATGAATAGAAAATATAAAGTGGACATATTCCATAGGCTATCATAGTCATGAACAAGGAACAATGGAATCCAGTCTCAAAATCAATCTGAAGATATATGTATACAATGGAGCACAATTTGATCTCCCATGATCATTGAAGTCATATAGGTACCGGTCCAATGAAAGACAACAACATATGAGGAATCTTGCTACTGTAAGATGGAGGTCTTCTACACTATCTACTAAAGGTGCAAATCTACATCATGTGAATAGAGGAGTTGAGGTCGAACATAATGAGACTTCATTTGATTATCGTTCATTAAGGTATACCTTTAACAAACATCATACAACCCGCCGATAATTAAAGTAGGTATCAAGGCACCAAGTACATTCTAAAAGTGTGAATAAGGGTGTTGAGTTCGAACACTTAAAGAATCCATCGATCAAGAGACATTGATGTATTCCCAACTGTCGATGGCAGGAGAACCTTCCATTGATGATTTCAAGCCTATAGGTACTCATAGGACTCTAGGTCTCATTTCCATAATAGATGAGCTGAAGTCGATGGAAGGAGACCCACTGAAATGAAATCATTAGGGAATCTCTCATCATTCATCATGAAGTAAAAATAAATAGCTTGATGATTAGGAGGAGCTTAGAAAAATAGGATGTTCACAAAAAAACAACCATGTGCATCCCTCACATGCACCAAATGCAAGTAGTGCATGAAAGAGACCCTCTGAATAGCAGCCAATAAGGAAAACTACCGACAAAGGAGAGGAAAACACTAATAAGGCTAATGGAATCCACGACATTACACAAACCCCAATGTGTGAATAGATTTATTCCATTGATCACAAGGGAAACCCCCCAATCGACGACCAATGAGGATATGTCAACTGTTGGGTTCAAGCTTACCTACCCATAATTAAAGTAGGACCAACGTGCATGGTAGGACTACAACTTCATGTGACCTTGAGATACGTTGGGGGTATGGCTAACATGCAAAGTCGAGATTTCTGAGAAATGGCCGACACATTCTTATAGACTTCCTTTGAACAAGAGCATGATACATTCAGATAACTCAGACATCATAAACTTGATGATAAAAATTTGTGATGTAGGAGGCATCATCAAACTCTTCATAGGGACTGAAAGAATAACCGGTTGAAGGATTAAACTCTAAGTAACGAGCTTAGCTTCATAAGGTCATGCTAAGCCCAAAATTTGGATGACAATGGAATCAAATGTTTTTTCTTTGTTCAAAGGTGACACTACTATTGCCAATATGATATAATACTCTTTTCCTACCCCCTTTTTTTTTCATAGGAAAATAAATGCTATGATACAGGAGAGTAAACAAGTGTCACGAGTAAGAAACTAGCTCCAAGAAGTGGAACATACCTATGCTGAATGCAAGGAAGTGCATGAAGGGCATGGACACTCAGGGGGATGTTTTCTCTTATGGTGCAGGGTGTCAAGCTGCAAAGGATATATATAAGGCTCTTCATGGCTAGTGATGAAAATTGTTGAGGTAAGAGGCTTATAAAGAAAAAGAGGGAACCGGAAATAGGATCAATATTTCAAGAAAGATGATGGAATGTGATTACAACTTAACTCCAAAGCATTTCCTTTTTCATATATTTAATCCCCTAGGCCCAAAAAAGTATAAAATAATACCGAGGAGAACTCTTCTAGTCAATGGTGACTAGAGTATTCATTTTTTGTAAGTATTCTACCTAGCACAGAAAAGGGTTAAACTTATACCAAATATATGTCCTTTCAAATCCATTTAACGAGTGTGAAAGAGACAATTTCACTCGACAATATTTTCATTTTTAAGGAGTCTTAAAAAGAGCTTAACTAATACTCTAGGATGTTTTTCTAAGAATCATATCATGGGGGAGTCTACGGCTTCCATGCAATACTTCTAACAAAATCCAACAACTCACTGGTAGCTGACACAAGCTTGGGAGAACCCAAAGCTTTCGAAGACGAGGATGATAAAATGCTTGCAGAGGATCCTTACAAAGAAGGAAACTGAGGCTCTAAAAGATCATTCCAATCAAAGTGAACCATCCTATGACTTGGAGGGAGCATACTTGGAGAGGGTGGAATGATCCCTTGTGTATAAGGTATAGAACTAGAAAATCTAAGGACATGATCGAAAGACTCATCATCCCCCAAAAGAAGAGTGGGATTGACCGAAGAATGCATTGGCAATGCCACTTCCTTAGACTTGTCACTCTCCAAGAGAAGAGTGGGATTGACCGAAGATTACATCGGCATGACCACTTCTTCAACCATTTGCTGAATATGATGTAAGACAAAATGATCAAGAGACACATCACTTCTGAAAACACGAGTGGTGTCTCTAAAATATTTCATCATCATGACCATTGGTTGAATAGGATGTGAGAAAACGTGGTCAAGATACGCATCATGCCAAAACAAGGGAGTGGTGTCAGCCAAATATTACATAGGCATGACTGCTATATCAACCAAAGAAGGATTATATGGTTGGGAAACCAAAGACGTCTCAGAACCTGAAGGGCCCCCAGACAGAGACCATGCTTCTGGTACCGCTGCAATAATAGGGCACAGGCGAGTTAGGTGACCTCCTTTGCAAAGTATACAATGGAACTTGGTCTTACATCCTACACATCTAGGCTTCTCAATCCTATCAATACCCCCATAATGACTTGCAGTGGTTGGTGACATGCTCCCAACATGACTTGTAGAGGATGGTGATATAATGCTAGTATGACTCGCAGTGACTGGAATTGTGCCCCCAACATGACTTTCCAAGGTTGTTGACCTATCTCCAACATAACTATCATAGTTTGATGATATAATTCTAGTATGAATTGTAGTGACTGGACTTGTTCTTCCAACATGACATGCAATGAATGGTTGTGGCATCAGAGACCAAGGTCTTGGGAAAGTATGATTTTGAGATATCTCAAGCCAAGAAGGGTTTTGGTATACATCATGGCCCTATTCGGTAGGATAGTATCCTCCTCCAAACCAATTTATAAAAGGTTGTAAGGGAATCATCATCGAGGAAGCTGCTTGTGAGGAGAAAGCGATGTGACATGGGTTACTCATGTGAGGATATAAATTGCCCCCATATGAAGGAACTCCATGTGAGGGGTTTCCCATACCATAAATATTGACTTCCCCCGGCTAAAACACCAGAGTCTAGAGGGATATTCTCCATAATAAATGTGTTCGTCGAAATCGATGGGGAGGAAGAAGGGATGAAGGATGGAATATAGGAAGTGAACTGCTTGTCCATTTGAGCACTTGATCCTAGAAAAGTGAAGCTAGGATTGGGTATAGAGGAAGGAATATTCCAACCTCCTACCATAGGATATGGTTGAGGGATATGGCCCCCACCAAAGGAAAAGGGAGAATAAGGAGGCATCATTCTCCCAGACCAAAAACTAGGATTCACATAAGACGACGAAACCTAGTATGACAAGTGTGAATACATGTCTCACATATCAAAAGAGAAAGGATTAGAGGCCCGGGGCATTGGCTAAGGACTATGATTCATCATACCATTCATAAATACAAAAGGATTCATCCCCATGGACTGAGTAGAGACCATGGGATGGGTAGCTCTAATTGAGGGATTCATAGGGACTCCACCAACCATAACAGTCAAAAATCACAATGCAATAAAAAAGCCTAAGGAAAACTAATAATTAGAGAGCACACCAAAATAAATAAAAAAGGTCAATGCACACAAACAAGATATAGTGGCTGAAAGGGGCCTCCCTCACTAGAGTAGGTATGTCTCTCCCAAGAGGGGCCTGAAACTCCCTTCAAAATATTGGAGGTATAAAAATCAATTATAAGGGTCCTCGTGGCCTTAACAACATAGTCAGTCATATCCCCCTGGAGAGGTAATCCTCAATAAAGGCTATGTATTGTCCGACCCTTATCTGACTTAGGGTACCTGCAGAATAACCCCTGCAAGTAACCTATGTGGCCACCTATGTCAAGTAAATAGAGTAACCATGATATAACCAATGCACAGGTGAATAGTCATAAGTTTGGTCCACCATATGGGTAGGGTAACAAAGCCCAAAATATTGAAAGCACTACCTCTCACGGAGGTAAAGGTACTTGCAAGACCCCAAAATACAAATAGAACCCCATAAATATCTCTGAAGCTAAGAAGGTATTAGAGGGCTATCTCTGCAACCAACTTCACGCGACCTCATGCTTAACTCCACTGTGAGAAGAGAATCCTAATGTCACTAGTTACACAATGGGTTTCACCACTCCCTGGTCAAACACATAAGTTTAGTTTAATAGCCTTGGATAATTTTACTCACAAAATCCTATTCCAAGGATCTATATCCTATACTTGTTTGTGTACCCTGAAAAACAAAATCGTTTCTTGTAATACCCCAAGGTTGAGCCCCTGATGAATTGTAATGATGTTTATAGGATGGTGAGCCAAGTGTTTATAAGGCTGTAGAGCCTAGATGCTAAAGGCCAAGGATCCTATTTTTTGTATATGTAAATACTCACATCATTAATATAATTACATTGTTGCGTGTATATCAACCACGAAGAAAGAGTTATGGGGGACTAAGATCCACTGGGTAGGGAAAGGGATGGGGCTAAGAGGCTGGGAAAAGGGATAACCTATAGGGCTTATTTCCAGGGGAATATTATAATATATTTTCCTAAAAGGCTAAGGTTTGGGGAAATAATCCCTGTTATCCTAAGTTATTTTGGGGAGAGGAACGAACTTCCAAGAGAGCCATGCATCAACTGGGATGCATGCAGTTTTATGGGGGAAAATTGGTCGTTGTAGGGGGCACTAGCCATTCTTTCCATGCTCCCCACTCACGCACACACTCAGACTGAGAACTTAGGAAGCCAACCATTTCCTCGATCATGGACCTTTGCAAACTCTGAAACCTACAAACCCGTGAAGCTAACCCATTTTTCTATGAGGAACAACATGACCGCGTAGTGCCTAATTCATATCGATCCCTAGCCATTTTATTGTTTCTACCCACGTTTTCTTTTCTCTGGACTAGTGTGGCTTGTTATCATTACCAGAGCCCATACCCGATTTTTCTATTGTGGTTACCCGTTTGACTTAGGAGATGGAAAAAAGAAGTAGATTGTGAGGCCTGTGGTTCTGAAGAGGTGGGTTGTTAGGACTGTGGACTGAATAAGTAGGTTTTCATCCATGTGAGAAACTCTCTGCAGGTCAGAGAGATTGTTGGGGAAGTGATTTCTCCTTGAGGGAGTCCAACAACAACTATAGAGCGCAGAGAATTTTTGATCTGGCCTGTTGTCGAAGCCCTGGAAGGGAAGTGGAGTAGTCGATGGACTGTGGAACAGTGAAGGTGCATATTCTTGAGGTGGGACATTCATGTGGGGAATGAGAGTCTGTGAGTGGTGGGCGTAAGTAGGCTCCTGGGAGGGAATCCTTCTTGTTGCATTGTGCAACTTTCTGTAGTCCCAGCCTAGCCGAGGATTCCCTTTACCCTAGGTGGAGTTTAGCCCCAACTTGGGGGTGACCCAATGCTGATAGCTTGGAGTAATGGGGTTTAAGTCTCGGAGGTTCTTGGAAGGTCTGGATGTAGTCAGTGGCTTTCATAAAAAAGAAAAGTAACAATTATATGTTAATTTAGGCTATGTAACTTGTACATGTCATGATAGTTATATTATTTCTTGTATAAGTTGTTGGTAGATAATTTCTATGAATTCCACATTAATTTGTGTGTGTGTATATATATATATATATATATAATGCATGTTATATGTTTAAGCATATATGTATGATGTTCCGCAAAGAGCTCTATGTGCCATAGCCCAACAAGTTTATGCATGGGTATGGAAAACTTTGATTATCTATAGCAGAGTGAGAAGTTGCTTTGTATTTACTTCAGGTGACATTATCCAGCAAAAGGATGGGGGAAGTTAGAAACTGGTATTATAACTTGAACATAGTAGATATTTTTGGTATCATGCCCCGACCCTCGGATGGTGGGGTACGTTACATTTCTACTCAATTTCAATTAATCAACGTTAATTTTAATGGATTCTTCTTACTTAAGAGGTTGGGTCGTGAAAATTATGGTATTACGACTCAACATATAAAAATAAACAAATATAAAAACACGGCTAAGTACTAGTCTTACATTTAAAAGAGGAAATATGCTTATATTTCAAAAAGGAAATATCTCTACAATTTCAATGAAATGTAACCTCTCCACATGTGTCAAAATTAATGAAATGTAATCAAAAGTGAAAATGCCATAATGTAAATAAGAAAATATTTTTTCATTTTCAATATAAGGAAAATAAAATGCATGGACTGAATATCAACTTCATAGGCAGGCCCTACTACACGCAAAAAGAGACAAGCCAAGAAGGACACAAAGAAGAAAACACTCAGACTAGTTTACAAGGACAACCTATGAAAAATATGATAAGAAATAAAATGGGCTGCAAATTCAACAATAAGAAGGCTTCCTATCACTCTATAAGCACTTAACAACCAGGAAAGAGATCAAAGAAGACCCAACAACCAACCAAACTCACCCAACAAACACGAAACTCAACCAACAATACTAAAGAGATGATGTACACTACTGTTTGAGAAAAAATCGTGTATATATTCTCCCTAAAGGAAGGAATCTCACGTATATACGCATCTATTAAGGGAAAAACCGCGTATACCAAGTAAAATAATTCCAAGGCAATGGTTAATCCAAGAAACTCATATGAAAGGTAAAAAATAGGCTTTCAAGCAACATGAGACAAAGAAAATCAGGCTAATAGAGAGAAAATCAAGGAGAAAACACTCCAAGCCCCCAAAAAGAAGATCAATCCCCAATATGGTCGCTAATTCTATTACGAGGAAAATATCTCTATGGTAAGGGGTAAACCACAACAGAAATAATGACACAAAGAAATCAATTCTAATCCCAAGTATGTTGTATAAATGAAATGCTAACAAGACAAGGCTAAGAGCCTACCTCGTCCGGACGTTTGATGAAGACCATCGTTGAGCATGCAACCCAAAGATTTATACATGCAACTTGTCCTAAACAACCAAGATATGGAAGCACATAGTGACAATATATAGTTTTAGAATATAGATTAGCATAATCCATTAAGATACATGACAAATATGCCCATGGAATAATAATTCAAATATTTGCAAGATATCAATTGGACGAGAAAATAGTATTTTTATTAAAATGATCAGTAGAAGTACATAGGTGACAAAATTCTATAACAACACATATCAGAACCGAGAAACTAATTCCCTCCAGCTGGGCCTCTACCAAAGAAAAGATCATATAAAGGAGTAAATGAGGTTCTCCATCACAAAGAAGGAAGAGCTTGGGGGATGAACAAGGAGTTCAGACTTTCAACGACAAAGGTATGTAGACTCAGTATGAAGTGAAATTTCTCCAAAGTATCTTTGCTCTCAAATTTCAATTTTTCAATCCCTCAAGTCTTGGATATGGCTCAATTTATAGCCTTCAAATGGAACTGAAGGGCCGATTCAGAGTGTTTCTAGTATATGGAAGGTCAAGGATCATGGATCTCATGACACGACATGTAAACCTAACATAGTTTTTAATTTTGAGCACCAAAATCGATGTACACGGGTTGTAGTGGAGCAACCTACATATACGCTTGTTGTATAACTGATAGGGCACATATATGTGGAAAAATATGCTTTTTTGGCTCTGGAAGGCACAAAAAGGAACTTCAAGTCTACATAGGGAAATGGAAATGTCATCCAATCAATTTGCATGGAGTGAGGAAAAACTTGTTGTAACACCTATTCCCTCTCCCATTACTAAAGAACACCATTCAACAATGGATTTTGCATCTCAAGTGAGGGAAGTAGTATTGAAATTCATTTCTTTCATGTGTAATGCTCTTTTTATGCATTCACATGCTCCATCATGCTCCCCTTTCCCATTCCTGGACTCAAAATAGTTCCAAATCCGTGGTACCTTTAGTTTTTTGTGAAACATACACAATCATGTAAATACAAGAGCATTTTTGAACTATCCTGCGCAACAATCTAACCAAATCCAATGTTGAACCATCTGTATGTTCTTCTCCTTAAGGTGATTGTAGAACAATTGAAAACAATTTTGTATGTAGGCTAAGTCATGGCATCAACCATCACTTATGTAGAAGCAACACTCTTTCAATATAACTCAGTTTTGTTCTTTATTATCTGGTCCAGGCTTGTATGTGGTATGTACTATTATGATGACTTGCTCTGAGTGATAATATTGGCTTTGAATATCATTTTGCATCTGAAGGGTGTATTTCTCTGTAAAATCAACCATTGATAACACAGTACCAACATGAAATGTATCTCTGCATATTCTAAAATTCTCTTCTTTCCATCGAGCAACATGGACATGCTGAAAATAATGTTGTATCTTTTCGACGATGTCCTTCATGAAGTCACAAAATCATACTTGGGAAGTAACCAAATGTATCTTTTATCTTTTTTGTCCTCCATCAATATCATATGTCACATATTTAAAGCTTTGCAAGGCTACCTCCTTCCTCCCCAATTCATACTCATCGCTTACATGGATGCACTTGCTTAGAAATTCCATTCCACCGCACGTGGGGCATGTCCCATATAAACATGTTTTTTGATAAAATGTAAAACCCTATGGCCTTGTACACAAGATGCTATGAATAAAGTCTCTAGATGACGACGACAACAATATAACTGGGAATTCCTACAAAAGGGTGTTATGCAAAACACGAAAAAAAATAATATATATATGTGTGTGTGTGTGTGTGTGTGTGTCATGATAAGAACCATACTCAATGTGATATCTACAACAACATGTGTTATGAATTGTGTTTATTTGAACATACCAAGGCTTGCATTTATGCAAAGATATTTGGCCTAAGTTAAGTGCACTATGTATTGTTATGAATCTCTCATACAATTTTGTCTGTGTAATGTCAAGAAAATGTTTAATAAGGGGTTCATAGTCCCTAGATCCCCTTCTCAATTTTAGTACATCTTTTTGGTTCTTGTGTACCAAACAACCCATAACAACCTGTGTCAAACAACCTGTAACAACTTGTACCAAACAACCTGTAATCAACCTGTACCATAAACAAGTGCATCAACCATGCACCAACCTATACCTTGACCTATACCATCAACAAGTGCATTAACCATGCACCAAATATGTACCAATCATGCATCAAATACACTTAAACTATGACTCATCAATATGTACCAACATCATCAACTATACATCTCATGTATGTGCCAACTCATCAACTACTTGTCTCAACCATGTACCCAACATGTACCTCAACCAAAATCCCTCATCAATTTCATCATCCAAATCTGATTTGTAACTATGTAATAAACCTAGTGTATATTATCACATACCTGCAAACCTTCCTTAACTTTAACAAAGAGAGACTAGAATTTTCATCAAACTTTACTTTAGTCTCACAAGACTAATTTTGGATTAGTCAACAACCCTAACTTGAAATAATCGTAACTATGTACCTGTAATGAATAAAGATCTAAACATAGTACACAATTTTGTTCAGTGTCTTTTATTCAATGCCTCCATGTTTCACTACTTGGAACCTCTCAGAAAAGGATTTATAGAAAAAATGGCATACCTTGTTGAATTCTGGCTTATTCTAGAGAGAGAACTTCTAGAGCGTGCCCCGCACAGAATATTTGTTGTGTGGATCTCAACATGGTGAAAAGAATATTACAGATTGTAATCTAACCAATACATTTCATATTACTAAATTTGGATATGTTATGAATAATTTATGACGTTTTTACGCGAAACACTTGTTTTAGACTAGTTTCAGGACTAGCCACAAACCCTATTTTCCACGGAGTGTAAATCCAAAAATACAACGAACCACAAGATGAAATTTTTATCACATCTACTTGGTTATGTTTCCTCAATGGGCTCTAGATTTTGTGGTCTGAATCATTCTAGAAAAAACGTTATTGCAAAAATGGTGAGATGACCTGTAAATAACATACCTTAGAAAGCATCATCAAAAGAATTTATCCTCCCTTGAATTTTGGTCTTATTTACTTCACATTCCCTCTAAAATTTTCCTTAGATATCCTTTGTTTACCTCATTCACTTCTATATATTCAATATGCTCAAGTGTAATTAAAATGAAGGACCCTTCCCTCTTATTTATACTTTTATGTAGCTTCCTCAAGGGGTTACCTTCTAACCATATTAAACCACTTTCCTTATTTTATGGATAACCCACTTGTCCACTTAGTAATTTGTCCATTAACTTTATGATTTAAATAATTTCTTTTGTATCCACTTTTACTTATAGTACACTCATCACTTCACTTTATTATTTAAATAATTTCTTCTTTGCAACCACTTTGACTACTTTGACCTTTTGGGGCTTCTAGATTACTCATGAGGGTTCTCTAACTTCACATGGCCATAACTCTCTAACCGTGAGGAGTTATGTGACATTCCATATACCACCGGAAATGAAATGACATGTAATATCCATCTATAAGAGTCTTATCTTCAAATATATTAAAACTCATACCATTATACATCAAATAAAACTTGGGTCCATTACCCAAACCATTGTGCTACCAGAATTCGCTACTGGACTTTCTTCAAGGGTTGGCATAAATGAAAACCAACCCAAATAATCAACAATCTCCCCCTTTGTCATTGATGGAAACACTTTGATGCAATATTGAAGTCATATCATGAAATATTGAAGTCATATCACTCATGCTCCCCCTATGACCATTGCTCCCCCTGGAATCATGCCTCTGTGCTTTGCATCTTGTTGACACTCAGAACTAAAATGGGTTGCAGCAAATCAATCCCAAGGCAACCTCGAACCACTTTGGATTAGAAGCTGCCCTCTTCCAACCCGAGATGGATCTCTCGAAAAATGTCACGATAGGGATTTAAGTAGCGTGAAAAGGTGGGCAGATTTATGGGTAAATGATGGTCTTAGATTTTTGGAGTTTGGGTGTTAAACCATGGAAAAGGTCCATTGGGCATGGAGTCAAGTGAAAACCGAGAAAAGAGATAATAGCTGAGATCAAATAACTTGTGGAAAGTGAGGCAAAGTGAGTCTATCTTTCAGCGCTTTGATAAATCATGATGCGGTAGGGGAAAGAAAAAGGAAAGGTCGACGTAGCAAAGGATACATGCAGAGTTCTGAAAATGTAGATTGGTCTTACACAGCTGATAGCTGGTGCAGAGGAAAGGCAATAAACAATTGCAGAAAACCCAAATCCTTTCGCTATAGTAGTGGTCCTACTAAAGTATAACGAAGCCCATCGGTTAGAGGAAAACAAAATGTAATGCAGTAGTGATGGATTTAGGAAGACATGAAGCTATGGTAAAACAATTTCAGCTACGAGTAAGGAAACACATAAATGAAATCCAAATAGTTTTAATACATCTGAAAGAGAAGAAAAGCATACTGAAAGAAATCGACCGTGATGAATCTCACAGTCGCAAATAACAGATCTTATTTATTACTCCAATCTGGTTTTACAAGAAACTTAGTCATTACAATGAACTCTCTTAACATAGGTTTTTTCAGTGTTGCGCTCATGCGCCCCCCCTCTCTTTTTTGTTCTATACATCAGTCTTTTAAACAGAAAAAATAAAACTCTTGGATTCCAGGAATCTGAACTGGTTCGCCTTCCCTGAACTGTGCGAATGTCAGGTGCGTCTGCCAGCTGCCTCTGCCAGCACTTTAAACCGTTACTAATCATCTGATAACTCGTCATTCCTTCCTTGACACTTGGAAGCTGCGATTTTGCTTTCTAATTTACAGTATCCTTCACTTCTGGATAGCATTAATTGTTATTCCACAGCTCCAGGGGCACTGTGTGCTCTCTTACGATCCACTTTCTTCTTTGTTGTTGAATGAAGTAGAAGAACAAGAAATCAACGGTTTGAGTTTTCACTCATTCTTTGTTGTTACTAGCGGCTTGCTATTGAGATAATGATAGCATCTTCAACCCAGGGTTGATTGTCGATATCAGACCTACATTTTTGCTTGCTTCGCAAGAAACAAACTTGAAATGCCTACTCTGCCAGGCTATCAAAGAATTTATGAACTCCATGGCAGAATGACGAGTTGAATCTTTCTGACAACAGCAAGACGAGGTAAATTTTCTAATATTTGTTGGCCCTATGCCTCCTTTTTCCTCAAGCAACAAACCCTAGCTCCGATCGTTCATACCTTGAGTGGACCTATATGTAGAGAGCTCACAATCACTGTAACTGGAATGAGTGAACCTGTGTTGAACTCGAGCTTGAATCCCTTCAAATGGATTGAGAGAACCTTGAATACATGTCCCTCGGTCTTATCACTTACAGAGTTGCACAGGCATGTTCGATAACCAGACCAGCTCCGATTTTCACAAGAGACATTTTCTCTTCCGAATATTCAATACTCAGTCCGCTTCGAAGCATAGATCTTCCCTTGTCTTTCATTTTAGGTCACGGTCTCGATTCCTCATAGGAAATTTTGAGTGTTGTCCAAAGTTTTGCTTGGTAGAGGCGTGGGCTGGGCTTCTTGTTATAAATGAGTTTATATTCTCCATATCTTCATGGCTGCATGGATTCAGAAAATCTTGATTCCGAAGAAAGGGCGAATAGGTCTTTAACGCAGTATGCTTGTACATATTAAACAAAGAGTGATCGTCCTTAGCAGAGAGGTAGGGAAGTGCGGCATCCATGGCAGAAATGAACAGAGCAGAAATCTAGATCACAATATAACTCGACGGGAACATGGAGAATGCTCAACTGCTGGGTAGTGCAAGTGCATGAATAATTCGCAACATGGTATTGCAAGTGAGATAAATAAATGTAATCCAACTTCCCACGATTCGATTTCTTTGTAGATGAGCGAAGCATGAGGCGAGCAGCACACCGCAATGCTCGTGGAGCAATCGGGAGCTCCACCGACGAAGACACTCATTTGTTTGTTTCACCATGTTCTGCAACACTAAAACAGCCAAATAATTTTAGGTTAAAGTACAATCTATCCCGAGGTTAAAGTACAGACATACTCGAACTCCCTTGCAACATCTGGACAACTTTCCCCATAGTTGGTCGCTATGAGGGTTGCTCCTGGATACACCAAAAACTAACTTGAAGTGCTCTCTTTACCTGATCAATATTAACATCTATACCAAGCTTCTCGTCTGTAATGTTCAGGATGTTTCCACTTTCAAATTTCTCAAATGCCCATATTGAGAATTTCTTCCTCCTCGACGTCAAGGTATCGAAATTCCTTCTACCGCTTATGATCTCTCTCCAAAAAACGATTCTAACACGAGTGTTAGCGTATTTGGTTATTTGATAACCAGAAATTCCGAAACTCGTTTTCTCAAAAAGAAAACGTTTACTGTGCTTACACGTTCCATAATACTCAGAGGAGTGTCTGTCATCAAACGCGTTATAGCAAAGCTCTGCAAATTCACCGTATCTGAGGATCTTAGCATCGAGAATGGGATCTATTGCAGTCTCTCGGCAGAGGGGCCGAACAACACATTTCTAACGGTAGGTATTCCCTGTCCATTTGTTTGTTTGTCAGTCTGTACCCCTCTTTTTCGCCTGAACGGTAACGTCCCAATACCTTCTGAGACCACCTGCATGGCCGTTACGTTTTGTGCCCATGATGCTTCAATTTTGCCAGAGATTAAATACTTGTATTTGCAATTTATGAATTGGGAATCTATGTTCTTTGTCTTTGTGATAGGTAGGGAACTATCAACGAAAAACAAATTCGCTATAATTCTGATCACGAACCCTTCGATGAGAGAAACCATAACTAAAAATTCTTAAACCCGATCCAGAATAGTCACGTACAATCCAAGAAAAATGCATGAAAATAATGGACAATAAATGGTATGGAGCTCTCAAAATACTTCATCATGTAAGCATCACGTATAGTGAATTCTGTGACTTGAAATAGAACTGGAAATAGAATCAAATAGGCCTGCCTCTTTATACATTTCAAGCATAAATGCAACACATGTTGTTGACTTTCCATCACTATTGTTATATATATTGTACCCTCAACAGTATGACCGTACACTGCCAGCTGTACTGGAGAGTTGTACTTTCTAATTTTGTTTTGCTTGAGAATATATAAGCTCACCTATTCCCTATTGTTGAAGCGCTTCAGTACTTCAACTTACTTCTGTACTTTCTGTACTTCTTCATACATTTGAATATACTATTCGTTTCTCTCTGCATTTCTCTTTGCTTCACAATTTATCATGGTATCAGAGCTTCAGCAATAAGTCTCTTCACACAGTCGGGAGAGCAGCTCGATCCTCATAGCGCAGAGCCTCACGGATCTTGAGAGCACACGACACAGTCTTTTCACAAGGCTTGGAAAGCTGTCTGCAATACTCTTTAAATATCGCCGTAAGAAGCTTGCGGAGGAAGCAGAGTGTACAACGCTCGAAAGATCCTGGACGAAGAGAACGCAGAAGAAGAAACCCTAAAGATTCTTGTAATTTTCTTTCAAAAATCGTCAAAGATAGACGAAGAAAAGCCGGAGGAGGCGAGAAAGTTTAAAGAACTTGAAGATTTCGCTTAAACTTGTTAGATATTCAGGCAAAAGGCAGAATCCTTTAAAGATTCTTGGAAATCGCTCAAATCTGTCAAAGATTGTAGCAGATCACAAAGAAATCGTGAAATTCTTTCAAATCATTGAAAGATTCACGAATCTTTCTTCCACAGGTGTAAAGAATGCATCTCAGGTGCAAAGAACAGCCACTGAAGCCGTGAAATTCGTCCTGCGAACGGTTCCAAGGCAGGAAACCAGACCAGAAGGGACGAGGAGAGTGCCGAAAGGGCGAAGGAATTTCAGTCGTCTGATCTTGAACACAGGCCCGACAGCCGTTAGATCAGGAAGAAGTTGCACGACGATTAGTCGTGTGGAGTGCACATGAGTTTTTCTTACTTGTGAAAATCCGTCGTCATCTTGACCGTCCATCAAGAGACACGTGGCGAGATCCTATTCTATCGCAAAATCGGGAATCGGGAGTTGGATGAGCGAAAGAATCTACTCTCCAAAAACTCCGATACGCGAAATCGCGAAATCCCGAAACGATCACAGTCGTCCCTTTCAGAGGACAGGTGGCAGCAGATCAACGCATCGTCATATCGGCATTTCGGAGTTCGGGGTTTTCAAAGACTATTGCAAGGGGACCTCGCAACTCGCAAAATCCCGATCATATCTCAGTTGTTCATCTCTCCTAGACACGTGGCGAACATCGTCGCGCCCATCGGCATTTCGGCATTCGGGGTTTCAAGTTGTCAAAGAAACTTGACATCGCAACTCGCAAAATCGCGATACGCGAAATCCCGATCCGATCTCACTCGTTCAATTTCTCCCGGATGCATGGCGTAAATCCGAAGGCTCGGAAAAATCCTGATAAGAAAGTTCATCGGCATATCGGGATTCGGCAAATCGGGAATCCTGAGAACAAGTGATCGGGTTTCTTTCCAGGGAAATACCCGACGCAAATCTAGCCGTCCATCTGTTCAGGACGCGTGGCACAGATCGAGGCTTTCGGGAAAAGTCCCGATAAGCAACTTCATCGGTTTTTCGGGATTCGGCATTTCGCGGATCCTGGAGACAAGAGGTCCAGGACATAACATATCGCGAAATCGCGAGAAGGGATCACGACTATCCATCAGTTGAGGACGCGTGTCGCACATCGAAGCCATCGGGAAAAATCCCGACAGGACAACGCCATCGGAAAATCGACGATCGCGGAATCGAGGAGACAGAAAACCTCTACATCAGAAATCACGAAATCTCGATTCGCGATATCCCGATACGATCTGGACCGTCCGATCACTGCAGATCTGAACCGTTGAAAAGTCCAAAGGCGATTTTTCGCATTTCGGCGATTTGTAAGCCAAAGAAACGGGAAAAGCCCGTAGCACTTTAACATAAGGCGTGTGGTCACATTGAAAGGAGACCAAGGACCAATTCAAGCCCGATAAGCTCCTATCGGCCATCGGCACATCGGCCATCGGTAAATCGACATTTCTCAGATCGGAGGTAAATACGAATTTTTTTTCCCTCTATTTTTTCAGCATTTGTTTTTAAATGGCATCGACCAGCAATCTCGGCCCGACTCAGGGTCCGATTCTTCTTGGTAAGAATTACGAATTTTGGTCTCTTCGAATGAGGTCATTATTGCAAGCACAAGAGTGCTGGGAACCAGTGGATCTTGGCTATGTAGAACCAGATCCA
>ML777718.1:234342-246200 GCA_009831015.1 Picea engelmannii
TGTGGCTGAGAAGATTATTGAAAGACATGTCACAAACAGAGAAGGATCCAACTCCTATCTTCTGTGACAACACATCAGAAATTGCATTATCCAAGAACCATGTGTTCCACAAGAAAAGTAAACACATTGACACTTGGTTTCATTTCATACGCGAGTTAGTCAATAATGGTGACATTGCACTACAATTTTGTGGTTATAGAGATCATCTTGCTGATATCTTCACCAAGCCACTAGGAAAGTCAGTTTTTGATTTTCAGAGACAGCACTTAGGCATAGTCAGTGCTGATGATTGTAACTGTTGAGTCTAAGAGGGAGTGTTAAATATATTGTACCCTCAACAGTATGACCGTAAACTGCCAGCTGTACTGGACAGTTGTACTTTCTAATTTTGTCTTGCTTGAGCATATATAACCTCAGCTATTCCCTATTGTTGAAGCGCTTCAGTACTTCAACTTACTTATGTACTTTATGTACTTCTTCATACATTTGAATATACTATTCGTTTCTCTCTGCATTTATCTTTGCTTCACAATTTATCAACTATAAATCCAATCATCCTGCACAGGAACAGTCAGCAGTTGTTCAAAGGGTATGCCACGCTTTTCACTCTCAATCAGAACTCCATGAACATCCAATTCCATGGTTCCGAGTCACTTATTTAGGGATTCAACTTCTCTATTTAATACACCAATATTTCCAAGGCCGTCGCATAGGCATATATAATTTTTCCAACATTTCCCAGGATCTACAGTTATTGTAAAGAGGTGAAAAACACAACTTGTTAAGATGCAAAGACGTAATCTGAACAGGTGAAGAAAAGCTAGGCAGTCCACTGAGTGTTGTACGCCGACAACTATAATTGTATAATATAAGAACCTTCCACTCAAATATAATCAATGACTGTGATACCTTTGGGTGACAACTTTCTTTTACAAGTTTTCCTTCTGAATTCAAACAAGTTCTTTGTGCCCTTTAAAACAAATGCAATCGGTGAGAAGAATTAGAGGATTAGCTACAGGAATGTGCTCAGATCCATAAAAACCAAGCTGTGCATGTGGTAACAAGAAGTGAATCAATAGAGCAGAGTTCTGAATCAGCTCCTCTCGAAGATAAGAACCAGGAACTTTTAAAGCTTTTGCAATAGTAAATTCTGAATTGTTTCCATTTACTCTTATAATTCTAGTTCTTCTTGTCCAATCCTCAACTTCTATTTCGATTTTGCTTGGAAGTAAATGCTGCAGCATCTGAAACCAGTCTCAAGCAGCGCAGTCAATTTCGATCTCTGTTACAACACATCTGATAAATCTCTCCAGCTTTGTCATCAATGAAAAATGTATCTTTCCATCCGAGGCTCTCCCCCTAAATGAAATGTCCTCGGGGATAATCCCTGATGGGTGTTCTATATGCACTAAAAACACACTAAAAAACCTCAATTAAATTATCAACCTGAGGTAAGTAAACTTATAGTTGTAGCAAAATATATGCCAAGGTAGAAGGGTTGGTAGTATAGTCTAACTAAGGAAGTGGCTATCTAAGGGCTAATCTATTCAAACAAAAACTAATAATGATCAAACCCTACTAAGGAATTCAAACTATGTACCCTAAGTAACCTTTGGACGGAGGATCAATGGATAGTCCTAAGAAAGCAATTGAAAACCCTACTTAAAGAAAACTATTTCAACAATAAGCAAAAGCAAACTATTTAAGTATAACAATAAGAAAATAACAACAACAAACTACTTTAACTAGCCTACTTAAATTCAGTAAACAACTATCCTATGAAAGAAAGTAAATAAAAAAGCAACTACACTATCAAAGCAAGAATAGACAAGTAAGCAATTAACCTATTAAAGCAAGTAAATAGATAACTAACCTAGGATAACTTCTACTGCAAGAAAACTAATCAATAAGAAACCAATTAAACTAAGAAACAAGTTGTTGGCCCTTGACCAAGTTTTGAGGAACACTTGGTCATATTTGACTGTTTTTCGACTTTGACAGCCTATCAAATATGGAGCACCAGGCGAAGCAAAGATCACAGGATCTCGGTCCACTTTTGGGCCCTTTTAGGGTTTTGGGCTAATGTAATGGGAAAGCGATGTCGGCTCGTGGGTTTACCCATGCATAGGCCCACTTTTGTAATCTATAAATAGATACTTAGGCAATGTAAGGATAGTTGATGGCTTAGTGATAGTAACTGGATCTGTGTGATCGGATGTGGATTGTAAGTGCTCTGTGCATGATTGTAAGAGGCTTAGAGAGATAAGTGCAAGTTGTTGTAGGAGGTTGTGAAAGGATTTGTGCTAAAGTGCAAGGAAGAAGGATCTAGCGAGCTCTGCAGATCTTCTGTCCTGTGCAAAGTAAGGATTGTTGAAGCTCTGTGTTGTAACCTGATTAACTGAAGCTAATAAAGAAAAAGACTTTCTGGATGTAGCCCCAGGGTGGGGGTGAACCACGATAAATCTGTGTATTGTGCTCTGTGCCTAGGCATGATGTGTTTGTCTCTTCCTTTACTAAGTGCTTTGATGTGTTTAGATAGATCTATTTATGCTTTATGAATGAATGTTAGATCTGGTATGTAATATGCTTAGTGCTTGATCTGTCGAATCTAATCTATCTTTTTGTGGCTAAGTACATACTGCAATGCTCTGTGTTATCAACAAAGTATCATAAAGGTCGAATATTGATGAATAATCTATGCTAGGTGATTGCTAAGTGTTATAATCACATATATGTGTCCCAACTAAGGTTGCAGACACCTGAGTCCTACAACCACCCCTACCTCTACTTCGGGTGAGACTTCATCTACTTCACAGGTGTTGCCGAAAGGGCTAGTAGTTAGGGTTTTGTTGGTGCACTCTTGAGCATTGAACCTTGGGTCTGCCCTTATGCCAACACAAGTGAACTCTATTCTTAAACTAATCTTCACAGCTATTTCTAATTCATAAGAGGAAATCTACCAAATTGAAAGCATTATGATGATAAAAGAAATTAACAACTAATCTCTTATGATAAGCAAACTACTCTTTAACCTACCAAAGCAAAAGACTATCTATCCTACAAAAGAAAGAAAACTGTATTCTAGTCTATGAAAACTCAAATATAGTGTTGATGGTTGTGTGAATGTCTCTGACGTCTTATAATATTATGATGGCACTTAACAATGAAAGATAATTCAAGAGGGATAAACTCGATATTGACTTCAATAGAAAAGTGAAAAGTGTGAATTAGGCAATCCAGTGAGAACTTAGTCATTACGGAAACAACATCAATTACCTTGCATATCCATGTGATTATTACTCATGCATTAATCATCAATAGTTATAAAGAGATTATGAAATTCAACTGCATTCTATAATACGTAAGAAAATTCATAACTAAATTCAATTATTAACTACAAATTGAAATTGTAACCTAGATCTAAGAAATAAATTGCATGAAGTAAACTAAGCTAAACCTATTTTGACAATTCAAATTGCAAAAAGAGAAATGCTTATAAACAGAAATTAAACATTATTCTAGCACATGACAAGTAAACTAATGAGAAAATTAATTAACAACTAGTTAAGGAAAAACTAAATAACAATTGAATCAACAGTCTAAAAATGAAAACTAGAACTAATACTATCCATCCATCGAAACTCTGTCAAAGAAGCATGAATTAAAATTTTGTTCTAAAACTCTGTTTTAACTCTATTTTAAACTTGATTTTAAAAGCATAAAGAAAGTCTAATCTACCATCTAATCACACATGGGGTTAGTGTCTAAGTTTGAAAACTTTTTTCTACTAACTACAAAGTCAGTGCATATTGACAAGATCCTTCATACTAACCTGCAAAAGGAAAATAAAACAATTAAACTATAACAACAATTTATACAATGAGAAAACAAAATGACAATTCATGTATAGGAAAAGAAGTAAAAAGATATCTATGCTACTTAATTCATAAGAAAACTCATTGAATAGTTACCTAGACTTTTGGTGCCCCCCCTAGCAAGTCGTGGTCACTCTTCAAATGCACACCATGAACTTCAACAAAGCGATTTCACCATTAAAACTAAAAACGCAGTTTTTACACAGTCTAGCAAAACGAAAATGGAAAAAAAGAGCTAAAATTGTCTTTGTCTCTAACACACAACTTATTAACTATTTTTTGACCACTGAGGTGGTATTTATAAGCTTTACAAACTGAGAGGTCGATCACTGGAGGGTCGAACCTTTTCTAAAAATAGTAAATTACATTTAATGCTGACATAACTGCCGAAATGAAGCGAGCCAATAATCGCCCAACGTAACAACCCAAACCAAGTTGTCAGAGTTTAGTAGCTGGAGGGCATGAGCATGAGCAAAACTCATGTCTCTGATTCTCCCACCACTGGCCACCAATACCATAATCACCAAATCACCCATCATTTTTGTGTAGGACGGAGTGCCGGATGGAGTACCGGACTTAGTGTCGAATGGAGTACTAGACTGAGTGCTGGAAGCAAAAACAAGCTGTGATTTTTCCCTGTGACACCAAAAATGTGAATTAGATCCCTGGAAACATAAAAACATAATGAATTACACTCAAGATCATCATAAAATACGAATTATGCATACCTGGTGTGGATCATAGCATTTTGGCACAAAATCTCTTCAAAAACATCTTCAAAACATGAAAACACATATATACATTCAACAAAAGTATCTAATTAATGTCATAAAATTGATCATATCATGGGCCCAACATTATCCCCACACTTATGATTTTGCAGGTCCCACTCCAAACAAAAAAGAAATTTCCCCTCATGACTAAGCTTGATGAGGAGGATCATCTTTAGAAGCTTCTCCTTCTTGCTTTGAAGACATTGCCTTATGATTCTTGTGTTGCTTCAGTTGTGTTCTGAGGGTGTGGTTGGATTTGGCCATCTCGTCAACCAACCGTTGAAGGGAATTTACCTTTGCTTGGAGGACTGCATTATTGTGATGAATATGTGTGTCCATTGTCTTCCTTTCTTCCAATAGTTGCATAAGATGAAAATTCTCTTTTTATACCTTCTCAATGGTTGGGGTAGAATCAGTGATCTCGGAGGAAGGCTTAAACCCTTTGAAAGATGTGGACAATCTATCATTCTTAGGATCTAGGGTAGGCATGGGTGAAGTAGGAGTAATAGGGGGTTGATAAGGAGAGGTAGGTTTTGATTTTGTCTTTCTTTGTAGCTCTAATCCATCTAGAGAAACTTCCCTAAGTCTCTTGTGAGGGCTCTCAAGATCGGAGGACACTTGGATAGGGTCCGAAGCAGGTAGGGGTTTTGCATAAGGTTTTGCTCTTGTGCTCTAGGTACTCTTTTGGAAGGGTCCTTTATCAAATCGATTGGCTCCCCTCCTATTTGTGGGAACTAGAGGAAATTCTTGTTGAATCACTTCTTGGAGATATTTAGGTGTGGGATCAAGAGATATTGAAGGCATCGGGGGGTTAACAATAGGCTTTCTTTTCTCTTTACTCTTGGTCTTTTTACTCAATGAGGATGCAGGGGTGTCAACAAGATTTTTGAATTGTTCCAGTAATGAAATGGTTTGTGCAAGGGGGTTTGGAGTCCTTGGCGAGTGGGGCTTGGATGGAGAGATAGTCCTTAGATCCAATGTATTTTTGCTGGTCTTGATTTTCAAGTGAGGGTTTTCAAATTGATAGATGAATGCATCCCAAGTTTGCCCCTGTTTCTCTAGTTCAACTAGAACAAGGAGTTTGATTAGGCCATGGTGAAAGAGGCTATTGTGGGGGTTAGTTATGTTTTTACTCACTTGAGAGGACATCTTCTCCAAGCTCTTTAGAAAGTAGAAGGGAAAATTCAAAGGTTTGTTGAACTGAAAATGAGATAGAAATATGAAATGACAGGCTTTGAAAGTGGAATATCTACCTTCACATGTGATCAAACTGGTGATGAAAATGAGAGGGTTCATCAATTCCTCTTTTATCCATTCCCTGGAGTATCCTTTTTCTCCTGAGATGTTCTGGAAGTCGGGCTTAAAAACCCTTTTATAACTTGAACGCAGGAGCTGGTGGTTTTTGAACCATCTATCTCCCATTCTTGGAAGCTTCGTGGCTGCAAAAATGGACTCTTCTGAGACCCCAAAGGTAAGAGACCCCATGTGCACTATCTTTCCATCTAAATCGAGAGAAAATTGCATGGAGATGCCATCATTGTGGCCCTGCAAGTGGGATAAGAATGGCCCCCAGACTGCGTGCAAAAAACACCTCTCTTCACCATGCAAACTTAGGAATGGTGAAAATATTTTCATAGGAAGAGGGTTCATACCTCTTGGGCATTGCGATGAGGTGAAGAAATAAACAGAGGCAAAATTCACCAAGAGAGGGTGCGATCGAGCCAATGAATGGCACAAATTGAGCAAGGGCCAAGTGTGATTTGGACAAGGGAAGGAATGACAGAGGCTGAGTGCGATTTTCTAACACAAGGGCAAGGAAAATAGCAAGGGTGAATTGGGATAATAGGTAACCTCAGCCCGTATTTGAATGCGCCTATGGTTGAATTGGTTGCACACATGCGTGCATGAGTTGCCATGTGTGGGAAGTTTTGAATTCAAAGGCAAGTTTTTGGGGGAAAATGATGCGTAGTAAGATCAATGTCCAAGTCTTTTGAATTGGACATTTGATCATGAACATATCTAAAACATCCTCAATCAATTGCCTTCAACCAATTTAATTAAATGTCATTGATTCCTGGTTACCTGGAATTGTGGACAATTACTGGTGTGTAAATTCATATGGCACTTCGTTCGACACCTCATATGACACTTCATACAGAACCTCATATGGAACTTCATGTGACACCTCTGTGTTAAATACATTTTTACCTCCTGTAATGGATAGCCTGCAATATTGAAATGTTTTTGACAATCACAGTGGCTAGGAGCAGAGGTAGAATGCTCGCTTGTTGTTTATTTTTCCACCATGCTCACTCAATCCTCTTGTAGAGGACATGTAATGTCAAACCTACAATGACCATGTTATAGCAAGCATAGGACATGTAATGTCAAACCTACAATGTACAACTTGTAATGAGAAATAAACCGATAAAAGTTGTTTGTTAAGTATATGTTCAACAATTTATAGCACACAAGATTTTAGCACTTCAAAAATAAAATGACTATTGATGTAACAACCTGTATCATGGAGATAATACAAAAAATATTACAAAGATTTATTTCTCTAGGCAATGATCATTTGTCAACTCATGAACCCCTCCCCCACACCTAAGTATTGTGACACCTCATAATCAAAAGTATAGGAAACTAGTCAGTTCCCCCAATAGTCGAAGATTTATAGTATGTCAAGTGTAAAGATAAATTTCACAGATTGGTCTGACGAGATGGTTAGAAGATGGCCCCACCTATAGGATAATACATCATATATATAGATAACAAGAGGAAGGCAAGAGAGTTTCAAGATAGTCTTAGAGTTAGTTCCCAATGAAAAGTTTATGGAGTTCATTAACCTTAGCTTAACCATACATACTTCATGTCATCCTTGTTTGCAAGTAATGCCATACATCAGGACAAGTTTAAATTTATTATTATTTTTTTTCAGATTACCATCCTCGCTAGGTAGAATGCCCCGCTACCAGTAAGCATGTTCAGTACTCTGGCGGGTTTACCTAGTCATACCACAGGCCGGTACCCACTGCTAGCAGACCTGATCAGTATCCCGGTGGGTTAGCCTTTTACACCCTCAGAAACTGGCCCTCCATCGTTTAAGATTTTAGTATAATATTTCTTTATGCAAGAAGATGGGGGGGAAATTTGAAAAGAACTTTTTTTTTTTTTAATTGGGATGGTATTTATGTTAGAGGATGACTTTCCCTTATATTATTTAGTGATTGTCCCGATGTAAGGGGTACTTAAGCATACATGGACTATCTAAAGATATGATATAATCAAGCTATTTAGTGTGTAGTGGATGGTACCATTGAAAAAGAACAAAAAGGTATCTCTAGGCTCAACTCACTTTCTTCTTTTGTAGTTATTGTGATGTTTCCATGACTAACCGCTAACTAGACCTCCTTGTTACTCTTTAATAAATACACTTTACTCACTTACTTAGGTTTCTTGGAAAACACTATACGAGAGACATCTAAGCTTGATGGTTATGGTATCACTTCCTTATACAGTGGTGAAGAGTTTCAAGAGAAACTGCTTTTGAATGCCTTAAGAAAATGAATTTTTTCACAAAAATATGCCTAATTACAGTAAGTCAATATTCATTTGAAGCTTAGTAGACAAAAAAATTCAAGTGTAACAATGTTTTGAAGAAAAATATTTCTTTTATATTTCCTTGAAACTGTCTACTCCTGGTGAAATAAATACTTATAGAAATTTCTATAATTGCTTTATTAACAAAATTCAAAAACTATTTACATATGTACAGTAGAAAATTCAGAAAAATTTTCAAGAACAAGGGGGAACTTCCCCATCTACTAAGGCCAATTCCTTGTCAGATGACATGACCTATAGAAAATCCTCTTTGGAAATGGGCTTACGATAAAATTTGAGTCGGTGTCCATTTACTACAAAAGAGACTTGTCCATCGTCAACTGTTTTGATTTTTATAGCTCCATTCTCATATACAGTGACTACCTTGTAAGGGCCCAACCATCGGGTGGTGAGTTTTCCTTTGAAGATTTTAAATCGGGAATCAAACAACAAAGCCCAATCACCAGGTTGGAAGTGATTCTTCTTAATAAACTTGTCATGTCACTTGGTCCTCTGGTTTTGGACTAATACTGTTCATTGGATGGAATCTTGTCTGATTTCATCCAACTCATTCAATTGTAGGGCTTGTTGATTCTGAGCCTCATCTAAGTTTAATCCCAATTCTACGGCAATACGGAAGGTGCCTACTTGGAATTCTATTGGTAGAAGTACTTGTTTCCCGTACACTAGCTCATAAGGGGTATGCCCAGTGGTGTTCCTCCAGGTGGTCTAATATGCCCACAAAGCCTATGGAAGCCTATTAGCCCAATCTCGATGATGTAATCGAACAGTCTTGGTCAAGGCAGCTTCCAAAACTTTGTTTGTAGATTCTACCTGACCATTATCTTGTGGGTGGTATGGAGAATATTTACAGTGTTTAATCCCATATTTCTCTGTTAGCTCTCTCATCAGCTTGGAAGTGAATTGAGTGCCTTGGTCTGTAACAATTTCATGAGGGACACCAAAGAGGGTAAAGATGTCTTCATAGATGAATTCAACAACTGACTTTTTCGTATCCCTAAATAGGTCTTTTTCCTCTACCCACTTGGTGACATAGTTTGTACAAACAAAAATATAGTTCTTTTTATGGGACATGGGTGAAATTGGTCCTACAAATTCAAGGGCCCATTTTTCGAAGGGTTCTATCATAACTTGGGCATGTAAGGGAATTTCGTCCGCTGACGTAGGTCTTCCTATCCTTTAGAAACTATCACAACTTCTCACATACTTGGAAACATATTTGAAAATGCTAGGCCAATAGTAACCTAAATGTAGCACCTTATATGTTGTGCGTTTGTTAGAAAAATGACCACCACATGGTCGATCATGACAACTTCATAGTATTTCTGGTACCTCATCCTCTCAGACACATCTACGAATAATCAAATTGGGATTTGTGTGAAAAATGTCATGATCGACCCAAGAGTAATTGTCACTCTGTGTAATAATTTTACGCTTTTAATGAGGTGACAAATGAGACGGTAACTTCCTAGTAGCCAGATAGTTTTCCATATCCGCAAACCATGGGGTATTGAAAGAGAGGGAAAATTGTGCTTGTATGGGAAACTATCATCTATAGGGATATCATCATCCTCATTTTTTATTCGTGAAAGGAAATTGGCTACCACATTATCCTTTCTAAGTCGGTCAAGCATAATGATATTAAATTCTTGTAATAACAAGAGCCACCTAGTCACTTGGACATTAGTTATGGGTTTATTCATAAGAAATATAATGGCAGAATGATCTGTATGTACGAATACTTTGTAACCTATAATGTAATGAGGAAACTTGTTGATAGAATGAACAACTGCCAAGAATTCCTTCTCAGTAATTGTGTAGTTTAACTCGGTAGGGGAGAAGTTATTGCTCACAAAATAAATGGAATAGGACTGTTGGTCCTCTTTCTACCCTAATACTCCTCCTATTATGGTGTTTGAGGAATTAGTGGATATATGAAATGGGAGAGTCCAATTGGGCCCTCTAAGAACTGGTGCCATAGACAACTTAACTTTCATGGTTTCAAAGGCAGCTTGACACTACTCAGTCCAAACAAAATCAACATTTTTTATTAACAATCCAAACATAGGTGCAACAATCTTTGTAAAATTTTCAATAAACTGTCGGTATTATCCGGCATGTCCAAGAAAGATTCTCACCTCTTTCTGAGTCTTGGGGGGTGAAAGTCTGACGATGACCTCAATCTTTGCAGGATCGACTTTTATCCCTTCAGATGAAACATGATGTCCTAGAATCACTCCTTCAGTTAACAACATTTTACATTTTTCATGACTTAGAGACAGGTTCATTTCTTGGCATCTGATAAGGAATTTTTCTAAGTTTTCTAAGGCTTCCTGGTAAGTGTTTCCATAAACTATGAATTCATCCATGTAGACCTCCACACAATCATGAATAAGATCGGCAAATATCCCTAATACTGCTTGTTGAAATGTAGTAGGAGCATTACACAATCCAAATGGTAATACCCTATAGGCATAGGTGCCCCAAGGACAAGTAAAGGTAGTCTTGTCCTGGTCCTCGGGTGCTATGAGAATTTGATTGTACCCGTTGTACCCATCTAGAAAGGAAAAATACTTCTTTCCAAACAAGGTATCCGAAACTTGATCAATGAAAGGAAGAGGAAAGTAATCTTTCAGAGTGGCTTTTTTGAGTTCCCAAAAATCAACACAAATTCTCCATTTCCCAGTTACTTTCTTTCGAACCACTACAAGCGGGGATACCCTCTTATTGTTAGAGATGGGATAAATAAATATGACATTTAATAACTTTTGGATCTCCTCTTTTACTATATCTTTTAGTGTTGGGTTCATCCTTCTCTGGGGTTTCCTAACAGGTGTTACTTCCCCCTAGGTATATATGCGATGGATGCATGTGTCAGGGTGTATACCCTTCATGTCAGTGTATTCCCATGCAAATGCTCCTTATTTTTCTTTAAGGATACTTACCAACTGTTTCTGTTGGTCTATATCTAGCCCTGAGTTTATATGTAAAAATTTCCCTGGACTTATCTCATAGGGAATAGTATAAGACATGGCAGACTCATCTATCTCGAAGACAAAATATGTCGAAGAAAACATGGATGGGTCCAATTGTTCCTGAAATTCTTCCCCAAACATGTACTCAAATTGAGGAAAACATTGTGGAAAATCCACACATGTGATAGCAGAAATAAACTGGTTTAGCACATTTTCCATTGTGTGCTCCTGAAGGGCCCATGCATGGTCACTTGGCAATATGGGTTCTTCCCATTCCTTGTTTTCATATGGACATTCAAGCCACCATATATTCTCCATGATAGGTTGAGCCGGAGGATATATGGTGAGATTCTAGATAGAAAGTCCATTTGAGATGGTCATTTCTCCCTCTTTGCAGCCAATAAATGCATTGGTTGTGGCTAACCAAGGTCTTCCTAAAATGTCGAGATGGTCTTTGGTAGGATCCTTTGAGTGAATGATAAGAAAATATACTAGGTGCTCCCATGAGGCTAAAGTAACCATTATATCATCTAAAATTCCTTCAAGTATAACCCTGGTCTTATTTGCTAATTCCTAAATGGTTGGGGTAGGTCGAAGAAGAGGTTGTAACT
>ML777718.1:256910-269429 GCA_009831015.1 Picea engelmannii
CTCACCTTCCCCAAGGATATATCAAGATTGTTGAGCCTCTCCAAGGCTATATAAGAAAGCTTTCTAATGGTGAAAGAAGAGGATGAAAAAGAGAGAATCACACCAAACTTATGATCTCATAAGTGGTGCTGGGGGAAGAATTTAACATATGAAACTTATGATCTTGGAGGAAATTTACAGTCAGCCGAAGGAGAGTGATCAGTGAAGTTGTTGTTATCCAGGTTGTGGATCTTTCAGGCAAGGGTTAGACGAAGAGGATTTGACGAAGCTTTCGCATTCGCATCTACGATTGTAAGTACTGCTATTGTTATTCTCATTAATATGACACGCTTGGCCTATTTCTTTCTAGTTTGTGTCTAATGCTACATGAACTTATCATTTAGTGGTAGATCTGTTTTCAAGCTAATATCAATAGAGTAGGAAGTGGTCATATCTTGTTTTGCCCGCAGAACTCAGCGAGGAGCAAAGGATTGGAGCGCAACTCGGAGCGTGTAGGGACAAACATCGATAACAGGTACTTCTATCATCCTTCCTTCTCATGTGTTAGTTTAGATATATTTGAAAGAAATTCAGTGTCCACGTTAAGCATTTTTCTGTCTAGGGTTAAGGTCAAGCCTTAGAGGTGATCTACCTGTCCGCAGGGAGATTTTCCTACAACATGGGGGAGCCTGAAATAGTAGATGTGTAGGTTCTTACCTCTCGTCTTAAAGTTCCCCCGCCACCAATCTAATGTTAAAGTCTAGAAATGACCTAATTCCTAACTATTTCCTACCTTGAGACAACTCCCCTGCAACGGCGCCCAAAATGATGGGTGTTCTATATGCACTAAAAACACACTAAAAACCCTCAATTAAATTGTCAACCCAGGGTAATTAATCTTAGAGTTGTAGCACAATATATGCCAAGGTAGAAGGGTTGGTAGTATAGTCTAACTAATGACGTGGCTATCTAAGGGATAATGTATTCAAACAAAAACTACTAATGATCAAACCCTACTAAGGAATTCAAACTATGTACCCTAAGTAACCTTTGGATGGAGGATCGATGGATAGTCCTAAGAAAGCAATTGAAAACCCTACTTAAATCAAACTAGTTCAACAATAAGCAAAAGCAAACTATTTAAGTATAACAATAAGCAAATAGCAACAACAAACTACTATAACTAGCCTACTTAAATTCAATAAACAACTATCCTGTGAAATCAAGTAAATAAACAAGCAACTACACTATCAAAGAAAGAATAGAAAAGTAAGCAATTAACCTATTAAATCAAGTAAACAACTAACTAACCTAGGATAACTTCTACTACAAGAAAACTAATCAATAAGCAACTAATTAAACTAAGCAACAAATGAACTCTATTCTTAAACTAATCTTCACAACTATTTCTAATTCATAAAAGGAAATCTACTGAATTGAAAGCATTATGATGATAAACAGAATTAACAACTAATCTCTCATGATAAACAAACTACTCTTTAACCTACCAAAGCAAAATACTATCTATCCTACAAAAGAAAGAAAACTATTTTCTAGTGTATGAAAACTCAAATATAGTGTTGATGGTTGTGTGAATGTCTCCGGTGTCTTATAATATCACGATGGCACTTAACAATGAAAGATAATTCAAGAGGGATAAACTCGATATTGACTTCAATAGAAAAGTGAAAAGTGTGAATTAGGCAATCCCGAGAGAACTTAGCCATTACGAAAACAACATCAATTACCTTGCATATCCATGTGATTATTACTCATGCATTAATCATCAATAGTTATAAAGAGGTTATGAAATTCAGTTGCATTCTATACTACGTAAGAAAATTCATATCTAAATTCTATTATTAACTACAAATTGAAATTGCAAACTGGATCTAAGAAAGAAATTGCATGAAGTAAACCTATTTTGACAATTCAAATTGCAAAAAGAGAAATGCTTATAAACAAAAATTAAATATTATTCTAGCATATGACAAGTAAACTAATGAGAAAATTAATTAACAACTAGTTAAGAAAAAACTGAATAACAATTGAATCAGCAGTCTAAAAATGAAAACTAGAACTAATACTATCCATCCACCAAAGCTCTACCAAAGAAAGAATGAATTAAAATTATGTTCTAAAACTCTGTTTTAACTCTATTTTAAACTTGATTTTAAAAGCATAAAGAAAGTTTAATCTACCATCTAATCACACATGGGGTTAGTGACTAAGTTTGCAAAATTGTTTCTACTAACTAAAAAGTCAGTGCATATTGACAAGATCCTTCATACTAACCTACAAAAGGAAAATAAAACAATTAAACTATAACAACAATTTATACAATGAGAAAACAAAATGACAATTCATGTACAGGAAAAGAAATAAAAAGACATCTATTCTACTTAATTCATAAGGAAACTCATGGAATAGTTACCTAGACTACTGGTGGGCCCCCCAGCAAGTCATGGTCACTCTTCAAATGCACACCACGAACTTTAGCAATGCGATTTCACCATTAAAACTAAAACCGCAGGTTTTACACAGTCTAGCAATACGAAAATGGAAAAATAGAGCTAAAATTGTCTTTGTCTCTAACACACAACTTCTTAACTATTGTCTGACCACTAAGGTGGTATTTATAATATTTACAAACTGAGAGGTCGACCACTAGAGGGTCGAACCTCTTCTAAAAACAACAAATTACATTTTATGGTTCCCTAACTGCCAAAACGAAGTGAGCCAATAATCGCCCAATGTAACAACCCAAACCGAGTTGTCAAGCGTTCAGGAGATGGAGGACACGAGCACGAGAAAAACCCATGTCTCTGATTCGCCCACCACTGGCCGCCAATACCATTACCGCCAAATCGCCCATCATTTTTGTGTAGGATGGAGTGTCGGATGGAGTACCGGATTGAGTGCCAGATGGAGTACTAGATTAAGTGTTGGAAGCAAAAACAAGCTGCAATTTTGCCCTGTGACACCAAAAATGAGAATTAGATCTCTGGAAACATAAAATCATGATGAATTACACTCAAGATCATCATAAAATATGAATTATGCATAACTGGTATGGATCATAGCATTTTGGCACAAAATCTCTTCAAAAACTTCTTCAAAACATGAAAACACATATATACATTCGGCAAAAGTATCTAATTAATGTCATAAAATTGATCATATCAGGGGCCCAACAATCCCCCTAACTAAACTCTTCCTAAAACTAATCTTCCAACCTGAAATGTCCTCTTTATGGAGCTTCCTCGTGTACATCTAAGACATATAAGATAAGCATTCAAAAGCATTCATTTTGGAGAAGAAATTATTCCGAGTCTCTGGCTGAAGTGGTTTTGTAAAGATTTTTTCCACTTGTTCTTTTGTGCCCACATATTCAACTCTGATGTTCTTCTCTGCAACTTCTTCCCATAGAAAGTGATACTTGATTGGAATGTTCTGTGTCTTGGAGTGCATCATCGGTTTCTTTGATATAATGATGGCACTTCTTGTAACGTCCCCAACCATCAACCCCACTGTCGGACAACGCTACTACGTAGAGCATTCTCATACATATATATATATATATAACATGCATATTTAATAAAATTTAACCAAACAATACAGAGTAATCACAAAATTAATGCTAACATACAAAATTAATGGAATTAACAGTAATTCATACTTTCAATGGAATACATGAAAAAATTTCAAAGACACAGACATGCATCACATATAAATCAATTACAAAATTAATACTTATCTTTTAAACTGGTGTAATTCCACCAACTACATGCAGACCTTCAACAAACCTCCCAGCCTTAGACCACACTGCTCATCACGCTCAACAGTGCGTCACCCCCAAGATAGGACTAAGCTCCACCCAAGACAAGATAATCCTAGACTAGGCTGAGCTTACAGGAAAACTACATAGTGTAACCGGAAGGATTCTCTCCAGGAGCCTTCTTACATCCACTACTCGTGGACTCTCATTCCCCACATGCATGTTTCACCCAGGAGTATAAACCTTCACAAGCAAAGTCCATCGATTGCTTCACCTCCCTCTCTAGGTCTCGGCAAAAGGCCAGATTAGGAATTCTCAGAACTCCATTGTTGGTGTTGGACTCTCTCTAGGAAAAAACCACTTCCTAGCAGACTCTCTCACCTAGAGAGAGATGCTCACAAGCCTGACAACCTTCCTCCTCAATCACGGGCCTGACAACCCGGTTCTTCAACCACTTTCGACTTAGTTCCAGCAAGGTACAGGTGACATAAATAGTAACTGGTCAACACCACTCAGGAAAATAGAAGGCAACAACCCAAGAATGGTTCAGGTATGGACTTGACTCTGCAAGGGAAGATAAGATGGGTTCACAGGACACACAAGAGACATGAATTAGTTCACAGGTTTGCCACTAGTTTTCAGGATGCGTGACAAGGAATCAATGCGGAGGTGGAATGCAGACTCTCATGGTTCAGATGGAGGATGTGTCAGCTTCTTAGGAAAACATCACAGGTTGGCCTCATGGTTTTGGGTTTCAGAGATGCATGAGGTATGCAGAGATCAGACGCAGAGGCAACATGGTTTAGACAGCGGATGCCAGAATGGAGGATGAACCCCCAACATGAGCTAACTCTTCATCTTTAACTACATGCACCCAGATTGACACTTGTCTTCCTTGAGCTGCATGCATTCCCTTTTGCACACGTTGGAGCTGCATGCATTGCCTCTCCCATGAATTAGGATAAAAACATGTCTTTCACACAGCTTTGGAATAATAATAAATTATTATTCTCAAGGAATTAAGCCCCTAAGATTAGCCCCTCTTTCCAACCTTTCATCCCCTTTTTCCCTTACCCACCCTATGGAAGCTTAGTTCCCCATCACTCTTTCTTCGTGGTCAGTCTACATGCAATGATGTTTAATCTTTATTAATGTTCTGCATAATTACATATACAAAAACAGGCTCCTGGCCTTTAACACCTAGGCTCTCTAGCATAATAAACACATAAGCCCACCATCTTATATACACTTGGCTCACTAGCCTATAAACATAATTACAATTAGGGCTCTACCCGGGGATAATACAATCCCCTCCCTTTATTTTTTCACTGTCCTCAGTGAAACTCTTTACACAGCATCAACAAGATTTTCAAAATCTTCAAAACGATGTGGGTATTCTTCCCGCATAGCATCCTCATGCTCCCATGTCATGTCCTCGGGACTATACCAGGTCCAATGGACCTTTACAAGACCTATGGCTTGATTCCGAAGCTGTTTTCTTTTCCGGTCCAATATGCGCACATGATGCTCTTGCAAGACACATTCTTGCTCCACCTGAATCACATTCCAATCGATTACATGATTAGCATCAGGTATATATTTCTTAAGCAATGAAATATGAAATGCATTATGTACAGTCATGGATGCAGGTAATGCAAGCATATATGGAACCAGCCCAATCCTTTCTAGGATTTCGAATGGCCCACAAAATCTGGCTGCCAACTTTGAACAGTTTCCTAGCCTCAAGGAACTTCTATTGGCTTTCAATTTCAGGAAAACATGATTGCCCACTTTAAACTCTCTGTGGGTTCTGTTTTTATCAGCATAACTTTTTTGCCTGTCTTAGGCAGCCTTTAAATTCTGCTTAATTTTCAGCATTTTCTCTTCCATTTCCTTGAGCAACTTTGGCCCAACTACTACCCTATCAGCTAGATTATCCCATCTTTCTGGAGTGTTGCACTTTCTACCATAAAGTGCTTCAAATGGGCTCATCTTCAATGATGCTTGATACCCACTATTGTAGGCGAATTCTACCAAGTGTAGGTAGGCTTCCCATTTAGATGGTTTGTCCATCACATACATCCTTAGTATGTCTTCTATCACTCGATTCACCTACTCTGTCTACCCATCAGACTCAGGATGAAAGGCCATGCTAAATTTCAAATTCTTTCCAAATCCTTTGAATAACCCTTTCCAAAATTTGGAGGTGAATTTCGGGTCTTGGTCAGACACAATTGTCTTGGGAATACCATGTGATGGGTATTCTATATGCACTAAATACACTAAAAACCCTCAATGAAACTGTCAACCCGGGGTAAGTAAACTTAGAGTTGTAGCAATATATATGCCAAGGCAGAAAGGCTAGATGTAGTATAATCTAACTAAGGAAATGGCTATCTGAGAACTAATCTATTCAAGCAAAGGCTATTAATAATCAAACCTTACTAATAAACTTAAACTATTTACCCTAAGTAACCTTTGAACAAAGGATTGATGGATAGTCCTAAGAAAGTAATTGAAAACCCTACTTAAAGCAAACTAATTGAATCATGACAATAAGCAAAAGTAAACTATCTACCTAATAAGCAATAACAACAACAAACTACTTTAATTAACCTACTCAAATTCAATAAGCAACTATCCTATTAAAGCAAGTAAATAGACAAGCAACTACCCTATCAAAGCAAAATAGACAAGCACGCAACTACCCTATTAAAGCAAGTGAACAAGCAACAAACAACTAACTAACCTATGATAACTTCTACAACAAGTAAACTAATCAAGATTATCCAATAAACAACTAATCAAGCTAAGACGCAAGTGAACTCTATTCTTAAATTAAATTTCACAATAACTTCTAATTTATGAAAGGAAATCTTTAATCTACTAAATTGAAAGCATTATGATAATAAAAGAAATTAGCAACTAATCTTTCATCTATGATAAGAAAATTATTCCTTAATCTACCAAAGAAAAAAGGCTATCTATCCTACAAAAACCAAGGAAACTATCTTCTAATCTATGAAAGCAGGGAAACTATCTTCTAATCTATGAAAGCAAGAAAAATCAAATATAGTGTTGAAGGTTATGTCTTCGGTGTCATGTGATATCACGATGGCACTTAACAATGAACTATAATTCAAGAGGGATAAACTCGATATTGACTTCGATAGCAAAGTAAAAAGTGTGAATTAGGCAATCCAGTGAGACCTTAGCCATTATAGCAACAACGTCAACTATCATGCATAGCCATGTGTGTTATATCTCTAAATTGCACCAGACATGCATACTTGGCATCAGGCCATCCTACTTGCTATCTTTGCCAAGCCATCAATAAACAACTCTTCTAAAAAACCATCCTTTTGAAGATATATGCGCCTAATAGTGGTGCGGAGCGCGTACATCTTCAAAAGGATGGTTTTTTAGAAGAGTTGTTTAATGATGGCTTGGAAAATATAGCAAGTAGGATGTCATGATGCCATGTATGCATGTCTGGTGCAATTTAGGGATATAACAATGTGATTATTCAATCATGCATTAATCATCAACAGTATAAAGACACTATTCTAATAAATTCAATTGCATTCTATACTAGTTAAACAAATTCACACTACTTAGCTTCATAACTGGAAACTAAACTCAATAATCAACTATGAATTAAAATTGCAACCTAAATCTAGAAAAGGAAATTGCATGAAAATAAACTAAACTAATTGTATTTTAATAATTCAAATTGCAAAAAGAGGAAATACTCATAAAACAAAAATTAAATACTACTTTAGCATATGACAAGAAAGAAAATGAGAAAACTAAATGACAATTTAAATAAGCAAATCTAAATAGCAACTATATAAGCAAACTAGAATTGAAAACTAAAGACTAACAACTATCCATCCACAGAAGCCCTGTCAAAGAAATCATGAATTAAAAACTTTTTTTGAAACTTTGTTTTGAACATCTATTTCAGCATAAAGAAAACTTAATTATCATCTACTTATACACATGGTTAGTATCTAAGCTTGCAAGCTTATCTCTTATCAACTAATAGATCATTGCATATTAACAATAGACTCCATAATAACTTGCAAAACTGAACTAAACTAATTAATTTATACACAACAATTTATACAGTAAAGAAGCATAATAAAAACTCATATATAGGGAATGAATAAAATGACAACTACACGATTCAATTCACAAGAAAACTAATTGGTTATTCACCCAGACTGCTGGTGGGCCTCCCAGCAAGTCATGGCTACTCTTCAAAGGTGAACCATGAGCTCAACAACATGAATTCAACATTAAAATCAAAAACACAGTCTTTACACAGTTTTTAGCAAAATGTATAACAAAACAAAGATGAACTATATATTTTCTCTCTAACACTTATTTAGAAATTGTCTAACCACTGAGGTGGTATTTATAGATTTTACAGAATGAGAGGTTGACCACTAGAAGGGTCGACCTTCTATAAAAACCAAAAAATGCATTTAATGCACCCTAACTGTCGGTAGCTTCTATAAATAAGGCGAGCTAATAATTGCCCAACATAATAACCCAAATCAAGTTGTCAAAAGATTAGTAGTTGGAGGCCATGGGCACAAGAAAAACCCATGTCTTTGATTCACCCATCACTGGTCGTCGATACCATAACCGCCAATTCACCCATAGTTTTTGTGTAGGATAGAGTGTCGGATGGGGTACTGGACTGAGTGCCGGATAGAGTATCGAACGGAGTGCCAGATGAAAAAACAAGCTACGATTTTTCCTTGTGACACACAAAATGAAAATTAGTTTCCTAGAATCATAAAAACATGTTGATTTATACTCAAAATCATCACAAAACATGAATCATGCATACCTGGTGTCAATCATAGCGATTTGAACCAAAAGCTCTTCAAAATAGGAAAACACATATACATATTCGGCCAAGAAGGATCTAATTAATGCCATGAAATCAATCATATCATGGGCCCAACATTTCCCCCACACCTAAGATTTTGAAGGTCCCACTGCAAACAAAAAGAAATTAACCCTCATGACTAAGCTTGCTGAGGAGGATCAACTTTAGAAGCTTCTCCTTCTTGCTGTGAAAATTTTGTCTTATGCTTCTTGTGTTTCTTCAGTTGTGCTCTGAAGCTGTGGTTGGATTTGGTCATCTCGTCAACCAACCATTGAAGGGAATTTACCTTTGCTTGGAGAACTGCAT
This sequence comes from Picea engelmannii, assembly GCA_009831015.1. NCBI lineage: Eukaryota > Viridiplantae > Streptophyta > Pinopsida > Pinales > Pinaceae > Picea > Picea engelmannii. The sequence continues at coordinate 265,877 of ML777718.1, forward strand.
TATCATGGTGAAGATGTGTGTCCATAGTCTTCCTCTCTTTCAACTGTTGTAGCAGCTAGAAATTCTCTTGTTGTAATTTCTCCATGGTTGGAGCAGGATCAGATATCTCAGAAGAAGGCTTAGATCCTTTGAAATATGTGGTCAGTCTATCATTCTTAGGATCTGGAGTAGGCATCAATGAGATAGGAGTAATAGGGGGTTGATGAGGAGAAGTAGGTTCAGATTTTGTTTTTCTATGAGGCTCCAATTCATCTATTAACACTTGCCTAAGTATTTTGTGAGGACTCTCGAGATCATAGGACACTTGGATAGGGTCCGAAGTAGATAGGGATTTTGCATAAGTTTTTCCTCTTGTGCTCTGGGTACTCTTTCGAAAGAGTCCTCTATCAAATTGATTAGCTCCTATCCTATTTGTGGGAACTGTAGGAAATTCTTGTTGAATCACTTCTTGTAGATTTTTGGGTGTAGGATCAAGAGATATTGAAGGCATCTAAAGATTACTAATAGGCTTCTTGGTATTTTTTCCTAATGAGGCTGCAGGGGTTTCAACAAGCTTCATGGATTTTTATTCCGGTAAAGAAATGGCTAGTGCAAGAAGGCTTGGAGTCCTTGGAGAGTGGGGGTTGGATGGAGAAATAGTCCTTATATCTGATGTCTTTTTTCTATTCTTGATTATCAAGTGAGGGTTTGCAAATTGATAAATGAATGCATCCCAAGTTTGTCCATGTTTCTCTAATTCAGCCAGAACAAGGAGTTTTATCAGGCCATGGTGAAAGAGGTTGTTGTGGGGATTGGTTACATTCTTCCTCACTTGAGAGGACATCTTCTCCAAGATCTTTAGAAAGTATAAGGGAAAATTTAATGGTTTATTGAACTGAAAATGAGCTAACAGTCTAAAGTGATAGGATTTAAAAGTCGAATATCTACCTTCACATGTGATCAACCTGGTGATGACTATGAGAGGGTTGATCAAATCCTCTTTTATCCATTCCTTGGATTATCATTTATCTCCTGAGATTTTTTGGAATTCTGGTTTAAAAACCCTGATATAGCTTGATTGGAGTAGCAGGTGGTTTTTAAACCATCTATCTCCCACTCTTGGAAGCTTCATGGCCGCAACTATGGATTCCTCTGAGACCCCAAAGGTGAGATACCCCACGTGCATTGTCTTCCCATAAAAACTGAGGGAAAAATGCATTGAGATGCCATCGTCATGGCCTTGCAAGTGGGATAAAAATGACCCCCAGCCTGCACACAAAAACACCTCCCTACACTATGGAAACTCAGGGATGGCGAAGAGGTCCGCGTAAGACGACGATTCATACCATTTCGGCATTGTGATGGTGTGAAGAAATGAACAGAGGCAAAATTCACCAAAAGAAGGTGCGATCGAGCCAATAAATGGCATGATTTGAACAAAGGTCGAGCACAACTTGAACAAAGGAACAAATAAACAGAGGTTGAGCATGTTTTAAAACAGGGGCAAATGCAAATGGAAGAGGTGAATTGGAATAATAGGATAACCCAATCCCAATTTTGAATGTGCCTAGGGTGGAATTGATTGCACACATGCGTGCACGAGTTTCCATGTGTGAGAAAATTTGAATTTGAAGGCTCGTTTTTGGGGGCAATCTTAATGATACAAAGTTAGATAAATGTCCAAGTCTTTTTACTTGGACATTTGATCATGAAAATGTCTAAATTTTGCATCCTCAATCTTGATTTCCCTAAACCAATTCAATTAAATGTCAATGATTCCTGGTTACCTAAAATTGTGGACAGTTACTGGTGTGTATATTCATATGGCACTTTGTTTGACACCTCATACAACACTTCATATGACACCTCATACGACACTTCATATGATACCTCTATGTTAAATGCATTTTTACCTCCTGTAATGGATAATCTGAAATATTGAAATGGTTTTGACAATCACAATGATTAAGAGCAGAGGCTGAGTGTTCCATTGTTATTGATTTTTCCACCATGCTTACTCAATCCATTCTCATAAAACATGTAATTTCAATCCTATAATGAACAACCTGTAACAAAAGTAAACTAGTTTGTTAAGGATATGCCCAGTAATTTATAACACATAGGAGATCATCATTTCAAAATAAAGTGACTGTTGATGTAATAACCTGTATCATGAAAACAATACATAAATTTTTAAAAAGATTTACTTCTCTAGGCAATGATCATTTTTCAACTCATGAAACCCTCCCCCACACCTAAGTATTGTGACACCTCACAATCAAAAGTATAGCAAACCAGTCAGTTCTCCCAATAGCCGAAGATTTACAGTTTGTTAAGTGTAAATATAAATTTCACAACTTGGTTTGATGAGACAGTTAAAAGATGGCCCCACCTATAGGATAAGAGATCCTATATATAGATACGAAGAGGCAGGCAAGAGAGTTTCAAGATAGTCTTAGAGTTCATTCCCAATGTAAAGTTTATGGCCTTCATTAATCTTAGACTAACCATACATACTTCATGTCATCTTTATCTGCAATTAATGTCATACATCAAGACAAGTTTAAATTTATTATTTATTTTTTTGTAAGATTACCATCCTCGCTAGGTAGAATGCCCCACTACCAGCAAGCATGTTTAGTACTCCAGCAGGTTTACCTAGTCATACCACAGGCTGGTACCCACTACCAGTAGACCTGTTCAATATCCCGATGGGTTAGCCTCTTACACGCTCAAAGACTGAGCCTCCATATTTTAATATTTTAGTATAAGATTTATTTATGCAAGAAGATGGGGGGACAACTCTAAAAACAACTTCTTCTTTTTTTTCAATTGGGATGGTATTTATGTTAGAGGTCCTCTTAAGTACCCCTTAGTGATTGTCCTGATGTAAGGGGTACTTAAGAGGACCTGGCCTATCTAAAGATGTAATGATCCCAAGCCAAATTCTTTCTTGGAATCACTAACTACTACTGATTTATTGAGTTATTGAGTTATTAAGTGCATACAAGATTCATCAACACATGAAGATCACAATATATTAAAGATGTAGAAGCACAAGCAAAGATCTGACCTTTTATTATGAGCAATGTAAGATCAATACAATAGATGGCCGATCTGGCATAAACCTCAGATGGTCGTACAAGCAATAGATATGAGCTGCTACAAAATGCTCCCACTAATACAAAATAATGCCTCCAAAGGCTGAATAAGAAATGAAGATCAATACAAGCAGATCTGAATGCCAAACTCTCCAGCTGAAGACTGTCACGCTCCAATAGAAGGCTGAAACCCTCAATAACTCGACCCTACTGCCAAAAGTGTCCAATCACTCTAAGAAATGTGCCAATTGATAGATCGGGCAACTACAAGGAAAACCCAGATGTCCAAATTCCCAAATCCACTCTCAAACTTCGTAGATCTGAATTCTCCACTAAATGGTATGCCCCACTGGATGACTGAAACCCTAGCTGGTTTGACCCTGATGAAGGAGATCTCCAAATGATCTGAAACTCTCCAAGAATATAGATCGGGTGATGGTAAGAACAACCCAGGTGCCTGAATCTCCAAGATC
>ML777718.1:275905-325035 GCA_009831015.1 Picea engelmannii
TTGCTCACAAGGGTTTGTACAGCAAACCCCCAAACTGAATGCTCAAGAGCAATAGCAAATGCTAATCCAAAACCAGAATGAGTAATAGGTGCACCCTAGCCTCTTACTTATACTTTTTCTTCTAATTCTCTGTTGAGTTAGGTTAACTCCCAGGGTTAAGCTTCTATTCTTCTGTTGAGTTATCTTTTACTCCTTTCCTTTTCCTTTCTTAAGTCAACTTAAAAATATAACTTTTAACTTCTTGACTTTTCCCCCCCCTTCAGTGTGAGACTATGACCTAGTGGGGGTGCCCAGGCCACCGAGTCTCCTCATTACCTCTCTAAGAGGTGGGGGACATTACAAAAGATATGATGTAATCAAGCTATTTAGTGTGTAGTGGATGGTACCATTGAGAAATAACAGAAAGGTATCTCTAGGCTCGACTCACTTTCTTCTTTTGTAGTTATTGTAATGTTTCCATGACTAACTGCTAATCCAACCTCCTTGTTACTTTTTAAAAAAGATACTTTACTCACTTACTCAAGTTTATCGGGAAAAGTATACGAGAGACCTCTAAGCCTAATGGTTATGGTATCACTTCCTTATATAGTGGTGAATATTTTCAAGAGAAACTGCTTTTTTTTAAATGCCTTAAAAAAAAGAGAAGATGAACATCTTTGAAAAGATATGGCTAATTACAACAATTCAATATTCATTTGATGCTTAGAAAACAACAAGGTTCAAGTGTAAAAATCTCTTGAAGAAAAATCCTTCTTTTATATTCCCTTGAAACTATCTACTCTTGATGAAATAAATACCTACAAAAATCTCTAGAGTTGCTTATCAACAAAATTCAAAATTATTTATATATGTACAGTAGAAAATTCAAAAAACATTCAAGAACAAGGGGGGACTTCCCCATCTACTAAGGCCAATTCCTTGTCAGTTGACGTGACCTATAGAAAGTCTTCTTTGGAAATGGGCTTATGATAAAATTTGATTCGGTGTCCATTTACTACAAAGGAGACTTGTCCATCGTCAATTGTTTTGATTTTCACAACTCCATTTTCATATACAGTGACTACCTCATAAGGACCCAACCACCGGGTGGTGAGTTTTCTTTTGAAGCTCTTAAATTGGGAATCAAACAACAAATCCCAATCACTAGGTTGGAAGTGTTTCTTCTTAATAAATTTGTCATTCCACTTGCTCCTCTGGTTTTGGACTAACATTGTTCGTTGGATGGCATCTCGCCTGATCTCATCCAACTCATTTAATTGTATGGATCATTGTTTTTAAGCCTCATCCAATTTTAATCTCAATTCTGTGGAAATACAAAAGGTCCTTACCTGGAATTCTATTGGTAGAAGTACTTGTTTCTCGTACACTAGCTCATAAGGGGTCTGCCTAGTGGTGTTCCTCTAGGTGGTCCAATATGTTCACAAAGCCTCTAGAAGCCTATCATCCCAATCCTGGTGATGTAATTGAACAATATTGGTTAATATAGCTTCCAAAACATTGTTTGTAGATTCTACCTAACCATTGGTTTGTGGATGGTGTGAAGAAGATGTATAGTGTTTAATCCCATATTTCTCTGTTGGCTCTCTCATCAGCTTGGAAGTGAATTGAGTGCCTTGGTCTATAACAATTTCACGAGGGACACCGAAGCAGGTAAATATGTCTTCATACATGAATTCAATGACATATTTTTGTGTATCCCTAAATAGGGCTTTTTCCTCTACCCACTTGGTGACATAGTCTGTACAAACCAAAATATAGTTTTTCTTACGGGACATGGGTGAAATTGGTCCTACAAAGTCAAGGGCCCATTTTTTGAAAGGTTCTATCATAACTTGGTCATGCAAGGGAATTTCATCAGTTGACGTAGGTCTTCCTATCCTTTGGAAACTATCACAACTCCTCACATACTTGGCAACATCTTTGAAAATTCTAGGCCAATAGTAACCTAAATGTAACACCTTGTATGTTGTACGTTTGTCAGAAAAATGGCCACCACATGGTCCATCATGACAACTTCGTAGGATTTATGGTACCTCGTCTTCTCAAACACATTTATGAATAACCAAATTAGGACCTGGATGAAAAAGGTCATGACCAACCCAAGAGTAATTGGCACTTTGCATAATGATTTTATGCTTTTCATGAGGTGACAAATGCGATGGTAACTTTCTAGTAGCTAGATAGTTTTCCATATCTACAAACCATGGGGTATTTAAAGAGAGGGAAAAAAGGTGCTCATCTGGGAAACTATCATCTATAGGGATATCATCATCCTCATCTTTTATTCGTGAAAGAAAACCAGCTACCAAATTCTCCTTTCCAGGTCGATCAAGAATGATGATGTTAAACTCTTGTAATAGCAAAATCCACCTAGTCACTCGATCGTTAGTTATGGGTTTATTCATGAGAAATCTAATGGCAGAATGATCTGTATGTACAAATACTTCGTAACCTGTAATTTAATGACAAAACTTGTTAATAGCATGAACAACTGCCAAGAATTCCTTCTTGGTAACTGTGTAGTTTATCTTGGCAGGGGATAAGTTCTTGCTTACAAAATAAATGGAATAGGATCGTTGGTATTCTTTCTGCCCTAATAATCCTCCTATTGCGGTGTCAGAGGAATCAGTGGATATGTGGAATAGGAGAGTCCAATTGGGCCCTCTAAGAACTAGTGCCACAAACAACTTAGCTTTCAGGGTATCAAAGGCAATCTGACATTGCTCAGTCCAAGAAAAATCAACATCTTTTATTAACAATCCAAACATGGGTGCAACAATCTTTGTAAAATTTTCAATAAACTGCTGGTAATATCCGGCATGTCCAAGAAATCTTCTCACCTCTTTCCGAGTCTTGGGGTGTGGAAGTCTGACAATGATCTCAATCTTTACAAGATCGACTTTTATCCCTTCAGATGAAACATGATCTCCTAGAACCACTCCTTCAATTAACAACATTTTACAATTTTTATGAATTAGAGATAGGTTCATTTCTTGGCATCTGATAAGCACTTTTTCTAAGTTTTCTAAGGCTTCCTGGTAAGTATTTCCATATACTGTGAAGTCATCCATGTAAACTTCCACACAATCATAAATAATATTAACAAATATCCCTAGTACTACCCGTTGAAATGTAGCAGGAGCATTACACAATCCAAAAGGTAAGACTCTATAGGCATAGGTGCCCCAAGGACAAGTAAAGGTGGTCTTTTCCTGGTCCTCAGGTTCTATGAGAATTTGATTGTACCTGTTGTAGCCAACTAAAAAGGAGAAATACTTCTTTCCGAACAAGGTATCCAAAAATTGGTCAATGAAAGGAAGAGGAAAGTAATCATTTAGAGTGGATTTGTTGAGCTCTCATAAATCAACACACATTCTCCATTTCTTGGTCAATTTCTTTGGAACCACTAAAAGTGGGGACACCCACTTACTATCGAATATGGGATAAATAAATCCGAAATTTAATAACTTTTGGATCTCCTTCTTGACTATATCTTTGAGTTTTGGGTTCATCCTTCTCTGGGGTTGCCTAAAATGTGTTACTCCCCCTTGGGTATATATCTGATGGATGCATGTGTCAAGGTGTATACCCTCCATGTTAGTGTATTCTCAGGCGAATACCCCTGACTGTTCTTCAAGGATACTTATTAACTATTTTTTTTGTTCTTCATCTAGCCCAAAGTTTATATGTAAAAATTTCCCTGGAATAGTCTCGTAGTGCATAGTATAATACATGGAAGACTCATCTATATCGAAGATAAAATATGTCGAAGAAAGAATGGATGGGTCCAATTTTTCCTGAAATTCTTTCCCAAACATGTACTCAAATTGGGGAAAATATTGTGTAAAATCAACACATGTGATAGCATGAATGAACTGGTTTATCACATTTTTTGTTGTGTGCTCCTAAAGTGCCCAGGCATGTTCACTTGCCAATACGGGTTCTTCCGATTCCTCATTCTCATATGGACATTCAAGCCACCATATATTCTCCATGATAGGTTGATCTAGAGGGTAGATGGTGAGATTTTGGATAGAAAGTTCATTTGAGATGGTCATTTCTCCCTCTCTACAACCAATAAATGCATTGTTTGTGGCTAACCAAGGTCTTCCTAAAATGACGGGATGGCCTTTGGTAGGATCCTTTGAGTGGATGACAAGAAAATATGCTTGGCACTCCCATGAGGACAAAGTAACTATGATATCATCTAAAATTCCTTTAGGTATAACCCTGGTCTTATCTACTAATTCCAAAATGGTTGGGGTAGGCATTAGAAGAGGTTGTAACTGTAATTTCTCCAAGGTAGTAGCGGTCATAAAATTGATGGCTTCCCCTAGGTATATGAGAGTGTTCCCAATGGAAACCTCATTGATGGTTATGGTCACTAAGGGGTTTCCTAAGTTCCCATATTTTTCTAGCTTTGGTTGCTATGATATGTATTCAGAAAGTTCTCCTATCAAATGTATTCTAGGACGGTCCTTCTGCTTCCTACTTGACTTCTTAATACACAATTCTTTGACTACCCTACTGTATATTGGAATGTCCTTAATGGCTTGTAGCAAGGGAATCTTGACACAAATATTCTTCAATTCATTCAAGATGTCAAATTCCAGTCGGGTGGTAGGTTTCTCGATTACTAATCTTTCTGGATAAGGAGGGGATTTTGTAATTTGTAAAGGTTAATTTTGGGGAATCTTGGGTTCTTGGTCCTTATGAATAATAACATCTTCCCACCTAGTGTCATTCGTGGGTTGTTTGGTGGTTTCTTCTTCTTCTTCTTCCTCCTGGATGACTACTGAAGGCGTCTTCCTGTCTAGAACTTTTCCCGATCTTAGTTGAATCTCCTATAATGGCACATATGTCAGGAAGGCCTGCATCTCAAAATTGTGAAGATTTTGAGGGGGCTTATTATTGGGATTGGGAATTGGTTGTTCCAGTAATAATGTCATTCTCGAGGGGCTCACATTATGATATTGTTGCAGTTGTTGTTCTGGGATAGGAGGTAAAGGTGGTGGAACAAAACCTGTAAAAATTTGTGGAGTGTTCGGTGGAAACTGAGGATAAGGATGGTTGGACATAAAGACAGGTGGAGCTTGAGGGTTTCCTTGGTTATGTCACCCTCTCTATCCTTGAAGCCAAGGATGTTGGTATTGAGTAGACCAGGTTTTCCAACTTGGTGAGTTCCACTATTGTTATTGTTGATAATAGGTTGGAACTTGAGACTGTGGATCTGGGTAAGTGGGCTAGTTCCTAGGCTGCCATGGCCTCCTAGGTGCATAAGAGGATTCCCCAGGATCCCCACTCTTATAGATGGCTAACAAACTGGACAGTGATGGACATTTCTCAGTTGAATGGTATTATGTGCAGAAGACACAAACTGAAATGCTATCTAATGGGCATTCCCTTGAGGAATGCTTCCTCCTGCATCTTGGGCAATATATGCTCATTGCTGAATTTTTCTCCTCCTAATTGTTTTTAATTTTTAGGGTGTCCAACTGAGAACCTATTGTGCTTAAGATATTTATCTTTAAGTTCTCTAAAAGGTTCCCTATATCTTCTCTTTTGATACCACCTGAACTAACTAGTTTTAATTTTCTACTATAAGGTTCCTGAACATTATTTCATGTTTTAGCTCTACTCCTTGAGTAATTCTTACACATTTCACATATCTCAACAAATGGTTTATGAGAGATGTCACCTGATTCCATCAGGTTAAGCATCTATAGGTATTCTTCCAAAATTCCCTTAAGGAAAAGAGATGTAACTACATCTTCTGGGAGGTCATGTTATTTTGACTTCTGGGAGATGTATGCAAACCATTCCATATAGTCCTCAAGATTATCATCTTCTAATTGTTGGATTTTGAAAATATAGTTATGAGATTATTTGTTATTGCAGTAGTCTTGGTACTTTTTAAGAAATATATCTTTCATGGCTTCCCAAGACCTAATACTAGATTCTCCCAACCCCATGAACCATCTTAGTGCAGAGTCCTTGAGGGTGGCAGAAAAGAGTTTTAGTTTCTGGGAATCTTGCAAGTAGTTGTAGCTCCTACACAAGATGTCAAACTGAAATAGGAAGGTATTGGGATATTCACTATTTTTACCATAAAAGGTAGGCAGTGCTGATAGGGGAATATTTTTCATATTGACATTCAGGGTGATGTCCAAAATTCGAAACCTAAAGGTAGTTTCAGTCTAGTTTCTAGATTCTTCTTCCTCCCCATGTCTTACGTTTTTGTGATCCCCCTGATCATCCATACTGGGTTGGTTTAAAAAAAGAGAGTACTTAAGTGGTTTTGTTCTTGAAGAGAATGAGGTATCCCTCTTATGGGAAGGTCTTCCTATTGTTTGGGTGTCTGGGACTCTACTCGATCTGGTTGAGATTATTGGTGCCAAATTTTATGTGTCAACTTGAGAGACAATTATATTGGTTGAACTACCAAACAAGGTATTCACCTGTTCAGGGTCTATGATGTCTTGAAAGTTAGGATTCCTTGATGGTGGTAAGAAAACAAAGGTTGTGTTGTTTGGTTCTGTGGAAGGTTCAAGTGGTCTTGTCTCCTGTCACACTATTACTGATGCTTCAATTTTTTGTTCTATAGTTCTCCATCTGTTAGTCTCTTCAAAGTCTGCTTTAGCTCTTTGAGTTGAGCTAGTTCCTATTTTTTGGTATCGGTCTGCAGATTTTATAATTGGAATGTCCCTTCCCCCAAAAAGATTGGAAGGAACCTTGGTTAAAAGATCTAATTTAGATTTAATGTATCTACCTTTTGGATCTCTAGGTTTGTTCATGAAAGCAAACAAAAACAAAAAGAAAAACTACTATTGGGTTTGGGGGAACCTGCTATAGCAGATGCACAGGTTCTTACCTCTCGTCTTAAAGTTCCCCTGCCACCAAACTAATTATAGGGTTTAGAGGTAATCTATTTATTAACTATTTCCTACCTTCATACAACTCCCCAAGAACAACGCTAAATATGATGGGTATTCTATATGCACTAAAAACAATAAAAACCCTGAATTAAATTGTCAACCTGGGGTAAGTAAACTTAGAGTTGTAGCAATATACATGCCAAGGCAGAAAGGATAGAGGTAGTATAGTCTAACTAAGGAAATGACTATCTGAGAAATAATCTATTCAAGCAAAGGCTATTAATAATCGAACCCTAATAAGAAACTTAAACTATTTACCCTAAGTAGCCTTTGAACAAAGGATCGATGGATAGTCCTAAGAAATTAATTGAAAACCCTACTTAAAGACAACTAATTGAATCATGACAATAAGAAAAAGAAAACTATCTACCTAATAAGCAATAAAAACAACAAACTACTTTAATTAACCTACTCAAATTCAATAAGCAACTATCCTATTAAAGCAAGTAAATAGATAAGAAACTACCCTATCAAAGCAAAATAGACAAGCAAGAAACTACCCTATTAAAGAAAGTGAACAAGCAGCAAACAACTAACTAACCTATGATAACCTCTACAGCAAGTAAACTAATCAAGATTATCCAATAAACAACTAATCAAGCTAAGAGGCAAGTCAACTCTATTCTTAAATTAAATTTCACAATAACTTCTAATTTATGAAAGGAAATATTTAATCTACTAAATTGAAAGAATTATGATAATAAAAGTAATTAACAACTAATCTTTCATCTATGATAAGCAAACTTTTCCTTAATCTACCAAAGCAAAAAAACTATATATCCTACAAAAATCAAGGAAACTATCTTCTAATCTATGAAAGCAAGGAAACTATCTTCTAATCTATAAAAGCAAGAAAACTCAAATATAGTGTTGATGGTTATGTCTCTGGTGTCGTGTGATATCACGATGGCACTTAACAATGAACGATAATTCAAGAGGGATAAACTCGTTATTGACTTTGATAGAAAAGTGAAAAGTGTGAATTAGGCAATCCAGTGAGAACTTGGCCATTATAGAAACAACATCAACTATCCTGCATATCCATGTGATTATTCAATCATGCATTAATCATCAACAATATAAAGACACTATTCTAGTAAATTCAATTACATTCTATACTAGTTAAACAAATTCATACTACTTAGATTCATAACTGGAAACTAAACTCAATAATCAACTATGAATTAAAATTGCAACTTAAATCTAGAAAAGGAAATTGTATGAAAATAAACTAAACTAATTCTATTTTAATAATTCAAATTGCAAAAAGAGGAAATACTCATAAAACAGAAATTAAATACTACTTCAGCATATGACAAGAAAGCAAATGAGCAAACTAAATGACAATTTAAATAAGCAAAGTTAAATAGCAACTATATAGACAAACTTGAATTGAAAACCAAAGACTAATAACTATCCATCCACAGAAGCCCTGTCAAAGAAATCATGAATTAAAAACTTTGTTTAAAACTATGATTTTATCATCTATTTCAGCATAAAGAAAAATTAATTATCATCTACTTATACACAGGGTTAGTATCTAAGCTTGCAAGATTATCTTCTATCAACTAACATATCATTGCATATTAACAATAGTCTCCATAATAACCTGCAAAAATGAACTAAACTATTAAATTATAAACAACAATTTATACAGTAAAGAAGCATAATAAAAACTCATATACACGAAATGAATAAAATGACAACTACACTGCTCAATTCACAAGAAAGATAATTGGATACTCACCCAGACTACTGGTGCCCCCCCCAGCAAGTTGTGGCTACTCTTCAAAGGTGAACCACGAGATCAACAACATGAATTCAACATTAAAATCCAAAATGTAGTCTTTACACAGTTTTTAGCAAAATGTATAACAAAATAGAGTTGAACTGAGTATTTCCTCTCTAACACTTACTTAACAATTGTCTGACCACTGAGGTGGTATTTATAGATTTTACAGACTAAGAGGCCGACCACTAGAAGGGTCGACCTTCTCTAAAAACAACAAATCGCATTTAATGCACCCTAACTACCAATGGCTTCTAGAAATAAGGCGAGCCAATAATCGTCCAACATAACAACCCAAATCAAGTTGCCAAGAGCTTAGTAGCTGGAGGCCACGAGCACAAGAAAAAACCATGTCTCTGATTCTCCCATTGTTAGTTGCTAATACCATAACTTCCAAATCACCCATAGTTTTTGTGCAGGATGGAGTGTCAGACAGATTGTCGGATGGAGTACCGAACTGAGTGCCGGATGGAGTACCAGACTGAGTGCTAGATGGAGTACCAGACGGAGTGTCGGATGCAAAAACAAGCTGCGATTTTTCCCTCTGACACATAAAATGAAAAATAGTTTCCTGGAATCATAAAAACATGTTGATTTATACTCAAAATCATCACAAAACATGAATCATGCATACCTGGCGTGAATCATAGCGATTTGACACAAAAGCTCTTCAAAAACTCTTCAAAATAGGAAAATGCATATACATATTCGACCAAGAATGATCTAATTAACGCCATTAAACCAATCATATCACAAGCCCAACATCATGAAATCACGCTATTTCCCTTATAAAAATATCAACAATGTTAGCTGCCTTGTGAGTAGTCTTCAATGGAATAAAATGGGCAGCTTTCATAAGCTTGTCCACCACCACCATGATTGAATCATGTTTCTTGCTTATTCTGGGCAATCCTGTGATGAAATCCATTGTCATTAACTCCCACTTCCACTCAAGAATGGGTAAGGGTTGCAACAACCCTGTTGGGTGCATGTTCTCATATTTAACCTTCTAGCACTCCATACATCTAGTGATGTATTCTGCAATTTCTTTCTTCATACCTAGCCAAAAGTAATGTCTCTTGACTGTTGCCATAGTTTTTTGATATCCAGGGTGCCCTGCATAAGGCACATTATGCATTTCATTCAAAATCATAAGTTTCAAGTCCTGGACATTAGGTACATAAATTTTGTTCTTGTACAAAAGTGTTCCATCAACTTCCAATTTATAATTTTCCACTTTCTATGGCATCTCACCTTGCTGTAGTTTTGCTACCAAATCCCTGTACTGCAAATATGCATTTGCAGCCTCCAAAATTTTTCTTTTAATATCAGTTTGGTACATGCTCATGGTCATAGCATGCAATTCATGTACTCTCCTGTTGAGTGCATCAACCACTTTGTTTTCCTTTTCTTTGATATGCTTGATATCAAAGTCATATTCACAAAGAAACTCCAACCACCTACTATACCTAGCATTCAAGGTTGGCTAATCAAACAAATACTTCATACCATTATGGTATGTCCTCATTTTGAACCTCCTTCCCATGAGGTAATGCCTCCATTTCTTTAGAGCGTGTACTATGGTTGCCAACTCCAAATCATGAGTTGCATAGTTCCTTTCGTGCTCTTTCAACTTTCTATATTCATAACAAATTACAAATCCATTTTAACCGAGGACTCCTCCCAGTCCTTCTTTGCATGTATCTGTACACACTACAAAGTCTTCATTTAGATCTACAATCCTCAGGATTGGAGCACTGATTAACAATTGCTTCAATTGTTGTAAGCTTCTCTCACAATCTTCTATCCATTGAAACTTCTTCTCCTTCCTTTGCAAGGAAGTGATAGGGTGAGCTATCCTTAAGAATCCTACAATGAACCTTCTGTAATATCCAGCTAGACCCATAAAGGATCTGAATTTTGTTACATTCTTCGGCACTGGCCATTCTCTGATGGCCTCAATCTTCTTAGGATCTACAACTATCCCATCCTCTAAAATGATATTCCCCAAGTAATGGATCTTCTTTTGATAAAATGAGCACTTGCTCAATTTGGCATATAGTTGGTGCTCTCTTTGCACCTGCAACACCATCCTCAGATCTTGTTCATGCTCTTCCTCCAACTTGGAATACACCAAGATGTCATCCAAAAATATTATGACAAACTTGTCTAGATAGTCCATGAATACACCATTCATTAGGCACATAAAAACAATGGGTACATTTGACAACACAAATGGCACCACTGCGAATTCATAGTGAACATACCTTGTTTTGAAGGAGGTCTTACTGATGTCTTCATCCTTTATTCTTACCTGGTGATATCCTGACCTGATATCTATCTTTGAAAATATATTGGAATCCTTCAACTGATCAAAGATATCATCGATCCTCGATAGAGGATACTTGTTCTTAACAGTCACTTTGTTCAATTGTCTGAAATCGATACACAATCTCAATGTCCCATCCTTCTTCTTCAAAAATAGGACCAGGGCACCCCAAGGTGACACACCTGGGTGTATATACCCCTTCTTCAGAAGCTCTTCAAGATGAAATTGTAGCTCTTTCATCTCTGGCATACTCATTCTGTAAGGAGCTTTCGACATTGGAGCTGCTCCAGGCATCAAGTTTACAGAGAAGTCGATATATCTCTTCGGGGGTAGTCTGGGTACCTCATGAAATACATATTCAAACTCTTTTAGTATTGCATGATCTTCAATATTTGACACCTTATCCTTAGGTGTTTCCTCCACATGGGCTACAAATAATTGACAACCTTTCCTATAGCACTTCTTCAACTGCATTGTTGAGATTTCTATGATAGCAAAAACTCTGAGAATTCCTTGGACTATTTTCTGATTTCCTTCCTCATCCAGGAAATTGAATGCCTTGTTACGATAGTCCAAGATGGCATGGTGTTGTTCAAACCAATCCATCCCAATTAGACAGTCATAAGAACCTAAAGGCAGAATGTTCAATTCAGCCTTTGTGCTCAGTCCATTCATGTCCATTGGATAGGACTTAACTAACTCAGTGACTTTTCTCTTGGTTCTTGTAGCCAACTACACTAACCAAGACTTTTCATGTTTTCTTCTCGAAAATTGCAAACTTTCCACCACTCTAGGATCTATATAACTATGGATATCCCTTGAATCAATTAAAATAGTAAAGGCATGGTTGTTGATCATACCTTCCACTTCAATCATGTGCGAATGGTATTTTTCTTTCTTGTTTTCCAGGGCTACGTAGATTCTTGGTATTCTACTGCCCATGTATTCCACTATTTTAGCTTGCTGAACATTATGGACAACTCTCACTTTACCGTTTTTATGGGGACAATCTCTATACTTGTGGTTTCCCAGACAACCCCAACACCGAATGGGCATCTGGCTTGGCCTTTTTCCCCCTACGTCAGTCATTCTCGACTCTCTAAATGATGGATTTCCTTGAGGACTGTTTTTGAAAAAGGGAGGTTTGTTTCCCTTCTGCCTCTATTCTTTCTTGAACTTCTTCTGGTCATCCCAAGCCTTTCGAAAAGTAGGCTTTTATCTTTGTTGTTCATATAAGCATTTCTCTCTTATTATAGTTTCTTCCATAGTCTTAGGGCCATCATACTGAATCTTGTCGCCAATCGAAGGTGGAAACCCACTCAGATAGCTTTGAATCTTAACAGTCTCATCTTTGATGAACATAACATACTTCAACAATTCCAAAAATCTTTGTTCATATTCATCAATGGTCATGCTGCCCAGCTTGAGTTCAAAGAACTCTTTCATCTTTCTGTCGTACTATCTTTTAGTCAAGTATTTCTTCTCGAAATACCTCTTGAATTATTTCCAAGTGATATCTTTCTCTCTAATGTGTTGCACCTGCACAAGTTGATCCCACCACATGGATTCTTTTCCCTTCAGTTGATACATTGCAATTCTTCCTTCTGCATGAGAGGAATAATTTTGCAATTGGAAATATTTCCTCATGCCAAGAAACCATGTCTCAACATCTTCCTCCTTGTGTTCTCCATCAAACGTAGGGGGATTAATCTTGTTTATTTCTCCCTTCAGTTCATCCACTCCATATATCCTATGTTTTCTGGTATGATATGGGCTTGAACTTCTACATGCCTCCTTATTAGAGTGTTTTGGGGAGTGACGATGATGCATGCTAATGCTTCTTGATCTTATTTTCCTCTCAGGGGGTCCACGACTCCTTGTTTTTCTTGAATCACCCTCCTTATCCAACTTATTTTCGATCCTTTCCAGACTCTTCATCAACTTTAAGTTGAATTCTCTGTGTTGTTCCTTAGCTTTCATAAGATTCATATTGTCTTCTTGGTGAGTCTGGGCATCTTTCTGCAATCGTTCAATGATTTTCATCATATTCCCTTCCTTATCTAACTCTTCTCCATGTCCATTGGAGTTCGATCTTTCAACTCCCAAATGGACATCCATTCCTTTTTCTTCATTCTCTGAACTAGAAGCAGTCTGTGCCTCTTCCATTTCTTTTCACTCAGTGGTAATTCTATTTGGTTCTAGCACTCGTTAAACTTATTCAAACACAACATGCAGACAACCAGAATTTGTCAACACATCATTCCTTAACAGATCCCACAACATTCATAAACAAATCTTATTACATTAAACGTTCAAATTTCACTTCCTTTTGGGGCTCTTCTTTGTGAATTTTTTGGGCACTATCCCCTTTCTCTCATTCCCCCAACCCACGCGACCATGGGTCATGACCAAGCGCTAGGTCAATAAGTGCTTACTCAAGTATTCGGCCACAAAAATTTTCAAAGCACAACACAACCATCTCTCGGAGTTCTGAGTTACTGAATTCGTGAAGTAGAGTGGATCAACCATCCACATCTACTCAACATCCAATGACGGACACTCACTATGGAACTTCAGGTGTCTGATTTCTGGGGCTTCAGGTCTTCGAGAATTCTGAGCTTCGAAGGATCTTGCATCCTCATATCTGAGTTGTTAATCTCTGAACATTCCCAATCACCTTTGGTGATGTCATTACATTACATCACTTAACATTTTCCCAATTGCGGGGACATGCAATGGTGGTTTGGAGTAACCCACCTTTCATCCCACAATTCTTATGATGCTGACACGTAACCCCCCGGTGAAACCGCGGTTTGGATTGCGGGACCGCCTTGGATAATTAGCTTCCGTGCAGCTTGGGTCACCGCAATGCCTTTTGGTCATTGATCTTGATGTATCATGATCAATGACACTGTGGGTCCTTCAACCTTTAAATACGTTATGTAACCTCGGTCCCCACTAAACATGCTCACATAGGATGCCATGTGGTGGAATACTAGCAACTGATACATGGCCCATTCATATGGGTGACACTCATCACGTTCCAAATACCATTTCAATCTTCCACGGGTTCTAAACCCACTGACACATGGCATACATCCCATGTGTCCACATCACCTCTAGGTGATGTCATCATGACTCACCACTTCGACTCTTAGGGCTTCGGGAGTTTCAACTCCTCTACGCTTGATTTTGCCCAGAGCATTTTCCCCCAGAGTTCATGATCTACTGATGCGTGTCCTCCTTCACGATCAATAACTATGAGCGACTTTGACACTTTGGATTTCGGGAGTTTCAAACTCACAGCACTTTCCTTCTCTCGAAGTACTTCCACTCAAAGTACATGATCTCTTGACGCGTGTCCTTCGCAACGGACGGGTGTGATCTACTTCGCCCTTCATGACTTTGGGAGTTTTTCACACTCCACACTTGAAATCCTTGAAAGTGACTTTCCTTTTCCTTCCTAGACACAGATCTAACGGTCAGGCTCTTTTCCGACGATCTACGGTGTAGATCTCCTTCGAAATTTTGTGCATCAAAGCATTCCACTTCTCCCGATTGTCGAACTCTAAAAGGCTTCCAGGATAACCTTCCTGCACCTTCTCTAGATCTGATGGTCATAAAGGACTCTCCTTTTTCCCAAACATATCCTACGGCTCCAACACCCCAATTGTTGAGCTCTCTCTCTCTATGGTCAAATACCACGTTGGTTTTGGTTTTATTCTACCGCTACTCCTCTTGAGCTTTGTAACATGGCCAAGTAACCCCTTGACACTCAAAAACATTCTAAGGTTTGAAATTGGTTCCATCCGAACACCATTTCCACTCGAAACCTTGGGTCCAAAAACCACTTATCCAACCCATCTAGGCTCAACATTGAAACAATGCTCTGATACCATATTGTAATGTCCCTAACCATCAACCCCACTATCGGGAAACACTACTATGTGGAACATTCTCATACATATATATAACATGCATATTTAATGAAATTTAACCAAACAATACAGAGTAATCACAGAATTACTGCTAACATATAGAATTAATGGAATTAACAATAATTCATACATTCAACAAAATACATGAAAACATTTCAAAGACACAGACATGCATCACATATAAATTAAGTACAAAATTAATACTTATCTTTTAAATTGGCATAATTCCACCAACTATGTGCAGACCTTCGACGAACCTCCCAACCTTAGACCACGCTACTCATCACGCTCAGTAGTGGGTCACCCCTGAGCTGGGACTAAGCTCCACCCAAGGCAAGAGAATCCTAGACTAGGCTGAGGTTATAGGAAAACTGCATAGTGCAACCAGAAGGATTCTCTTCAGGATCCTTCTTACACCCACTACTCACGGAATCTCATTCCCCACATGCCTGTTCCACCCAGGAGTATACTCCTTCACAAGCATAGTCCATTGGTTGATTCACCTCCCTCTTTGGGTCTCGACAACAAGCTGGATCTAGAATTCTCAGAGCTCTGTAGCTGGTGATGGAAACTCTCTGGGAGAAAACCACTTTCTAGCAAACTCTCTCACCTAGAGAGAAATGCTCACAGGCTTGACAACCTGCCTCTTCAACCACAGTCTTGACAACCCAGTTCTTTAGCCACTTTTGACTCAATTCCAACAAGGTATGGGTGATAGCAATGATAACTAGTCAACACCACTTAGGAAAACAGAAGGCAACAACCCAAGAACGATTCAGGTACAGACTTGGCTCTATAAGGGTGGATAAGCTGGGTTCATAGGACACACAAGAGACATGGCTCATTCCACAGGTTTGCCACTGGTTTTCAGGGTGCATGAAAAGGAATCAATGTAGGTCTCGAATGAAGACTCTAATGATTTAGATGGAGGATGCATCGACTTCTCAGAAAAACATCACAGATTGGCCTCATGGTTTTGGGTTTCAGAGCTGCGTGAGGTATACAGAGATCAGATGCAGAGGCAATATGGTTCAGACAGTGGATGCCAGAATGGAGGACGAACCCCCAACACGATATGACTCTTCAACTTTAACTACATGTGCCCAGGTTGACACTTGTCTTCCTAGAGCTGCATGCATTCCCTTTTGCACACATTGGAGCTGCATGCATTGTCTCTCCTAGGACTTAGGATAAAAACATGTATTTCACATAGCTTTGGAATAATAATAAATTATTATTCTCCAGGACTTAATCCTCTAATCTTAGCCCCTCTTTCCATCCTTTCAACCCCTTTTCCCCTTACCCACCCTATGGAAGCTTAGTCCCCCATCACTCTTTCTTTGTGGTCGGTCTGCACGCAATGATGTTTAATCTTTATTAATGTTCATAATTACATATACAAAAATAGGGTCCTTGCCTTTAACAACTAGGCTCTCTGGCCTAATAAACACATAATCCCACCAGCTTATAAACACTTGGTTGACCAACCTATAAACATAATTACAATTTATAATTACAACTGGGGCTCTACTGAGGGATATTACACTTGTATTATCACAATATATTAGAATGGGATCATCATACTCAACCTGTATATCTATCAGAGTTTGTTCCATCCATAGAACCAGTGTACAACATGATGTTGTTGTAATATAATCATCTTCGGATGTAGATAAAGATACTCATGATTGTTTCTTGCTTAGCCAAGATACTAAACACTCACCCAAGTAGAACGCTACTCCACTAGTGCTTCATCGGTTATCAATGCAACCTGCCCAATCTACATCTATGTAGGAAATAAGTTATAGATCCTTTCCTTTTGGATACCATAATTCAACCTCTTATGTTCCTTTGAGATATCTGAAAAATCCTTTTCACTACAAAGACATGTGAT
This sequence comes from Picea engelmannii, assembly GCA_009831015.1. NCBI lineage: Eukaryota > Viridiplantae > Streptophyta > Pinopsida > Pinales > Pinaceae > Picea > Picea engelmannii. The sequence continues at coordinate 292,791 of ML777718.1, forward strand.
TCCTTTGGTGCTACTTGAAATTATGCCACCTATCCAACTTCCTGAATTACATCTAGTCTAGATGTTGTCACATATAGTAAGATACCAATCATTGACTTGTATTTCCTCTGGTCTATAGACTTTGAATCATCATCTTTGCTCAACTTGAAACTTGTTTGCATAGGAGTGGTAACTAATTTTCAATTTTCTAATCTGAACTTCTTTAGCATTTCTCTGATATACTTAGTTTGAGAAATAAAAATTCCTTGGTTGGTTTGACATATATGAATACCCAGACAGAAGGATAGTTCTTTGAGTAATGAAATTTCAAATTCATTCTGCATATCCTTTGCAAATTTATGGCTTAACATGCCATCATTACTTCCAAAAATAATATCATCAACATAAACTTCAATTAATAAAATACCATCTTGAGTTACCTTGATGTAGAGGTTGTTTTCTACACTTCCTTTTCTGAACCCTTCCTGTTGTAGATATTTATCCAGTCTAGAGTACCATGCTCTAGGGGCTTATTTTAGACCATACAAGACCTTCTTTAATTTACACACATAATCTGCATTCTCTGACAACTAAAATCCTTCTGGTTGTTCAATGTAGACTTCTTCTTCAAGTTCCCCATTCAGAAAATATGATTTCACGTCCATATGATACACTTTAATATTCTTGGAGCATGCATAAGCTAAAGGAAATAGGATTGTTTCCATTCTAGAAACTGGGGAAAATTTCTCTTCAAAGTTGATTCCTTCAACATGTGTGTAACCTTTACATACCAATCTAGCTGTTTTCCTTGCAACTTGTCCATCTTCATTCAATTTATTTCTGAAAACCCACTTTGTGCCAATCACATTCTTATTCTTTGGTCTTGGAACCAATTCTTAAGTGTCATTCTTCTCTATTTGATCCAATTCTTCATCCATGGACTTATTCCAGAATTCATCCTTTCTCACCTCTTCAAAACTGTTTGGTTCAATCGTATATAAGAGTTCTAGATGTGTTTGTTCTGGCGAACAAAATCTTCTTCTAGTCTCAAATCCTGCATCCTTGTTTCTGATAATTTGATCTGAGGGATGATTCTTTTTTACTCATTTCCTAGGTGCCTTTGGAGGAACTTGTTGAATTTGCTCTTCTACTTCTATCTAATCCTCTTCATATTCCCCTTCTATTTCTTCTTCATCTTCTTCTTCTTCTTTGTAAAGTTTTTCCATTGATTCATTTTCTTCTTCCTTCAATTCTCGTCCACCTATTTCATCAATTGTTACATTGATGCTTTCAACAACTTTCTTCAACCTTAGATTGTAACACTTGTATGCTTTCCTTGTGCTTGAGTAACCAACAAGTACTCTTTTTTCCACACAAGAGTCAAACATTCCCATTCTTCCATCTTCTCTTTTGATGTAGCATTTGCTTCCAAATACTTTGAAGTGCTTCACATTTGTTGGTATTCCTTTCCTTAGCTCATAGGGAGTTTTGTCATTGTTTTTCCTGAGCATTACTTCATTTTGAATGTGAACTGTTGTATGCATTGCATGTGTCCAAAAAATATCTATCAATTTGGAATCCATTAGCATTGTTCGAGCTATTTCTTGTACTCTCCTGTTCTTTCTTTCAACAACTCCAATCTATCGAGGTGTCCTAACAATGAAGAATTTCCTTTTTATTCCATGCCTGCTGCAGTAGTCCATAAATTCCTTTGAAGTGAACTCTCCTCCATTATCAGATCTCAAACATTTGATTTTTGAATCCATTTCATTTTCAACCATATTCTTGAATACCTTGAAGTTTTCAAAATCTTCTGACTTATTCCTAAGAAAGAAAACTATAGTCATTCTTATTCTTATATAATCATCAACTAATAACATAAAGTATTTCTCTCCTTTTAAACCCTTTGTTGTAGTTGATCCAACTAGATCAGTATTCACAATTTCTAGTGGTCTTGTCATTGAATATTCCTTTTATTTGAACCTGGTCTTTGTTTTCTTTCCTTGTTGACAGTGCTTGCATAAATTTTTGGTTGATTTTGTGATCTGGGGCATTTCTCTAACTGCTTCATTTTTGCTGAATTTGACAAGGTTATAAAAGTGTATGTGACCCATTCTTCTATGCCATAGCCAACTTTCATCTTCCTTTCCTAGACAACACTTTCCATTTCCAATTTCACTTAATACATATATGTTGATTGAAGTTCTTGTAGTTGTTGCAATCAATTTTCTTGAACCTTATTTTCTTATCTCACACTTCTATGAATCAAAAGTAATTTTATGACCTTGGTCACACATTTGACTTACACTTAGAAGATGATGCTTCATATCTTCTATTAGTAGAACATTTTCTTCCTTGGTATTCTTGTTTCCAATTTTGACTATGCCTTTTCCAATGATTTTAGTTGAATCGTCATTTCCGAAGGGGACAAATCCATACCTTTCCTTTCTTAATGTAATAAACCTATCTTTATAACCTTTCATGTGTTTTGAGCAACCACTGTCAACATACCAACCACATCTCCTTTGCTTAGCTTGTAGAGCGAATGTGCATTCTTCATTGCTATACTTATTTTTCTTTCTTATCCATGTTCTCTTCTAAGGTTTATGTCTGTGATTGTTGTTGTTTTGTTGTGGTTCTCTAGAAGGGATTTCCATTCTACAATCTTTGGCCATGTGTCCAAATTTGTTTCACTTGTAGTATTCCACTTCAATGCTCAATGATTCAAACATGTTGTAGATTCTTCTTTGTGTTTCAATAGGCCTTCTTGATAACCATTTTGTGTATGACTTTCAAATTTGTTTATGTTCCTCCTATTAGCTCTGCAATTTACATCTTTATGTCCAAAATTATTTCATGCATAGCATAATCCAAAAAATATAGTTTGATACCTGGGAGTTGAAGATGATGTCTGACTGCAAAGCTTCTAAGAACACCTTTCCTGTTATACTGCCCTATATTGAAAATGAAAATTTGGCTTGACGATGAAAATATACTGGATCTCGTGTTGTATGCTGATGTCTGACTGCAAAGCTTCTAAGAACACCTATCCTGTTATATTGCCCTATATTCCCGAGAATTTTGAGCTATCTTTGGACATTGTGGCTAGCTTATTTTTATAATCAGAGAGTGTCATTAACTTGTCATTTATGACCCTTAAGCCAGGAAGGCCCTTCTTCTGCAGAGCTTCAATTTTGCTAAAAAATCTTTGCACTCCTGTGTCCATAATCTGGACCTTTTCCTCTACCTGTAGCATTAGTCCTCTTTTGGTCAGAACCCTCTTGACCTCAAGGATGGTTTCCATCCTATCCTCAATATTCAACTCCTCTAACTCTTCTCTGGTTTTTGAATTCAGGAATTTAATGATCGTAGTGGCTTCTGTGGGCATCTCTCCCAATTCTTCTCTTATTTCCTCAATAGTTTGCTTGCTTCTTTGCACCAGTTCGTTTTGCTCGAACACGATTTGTACCATAGGCCATATTTCATTTATGGATTTGGAGATATCCATCCAGACACTTTCCTTGGCCTCAACAAGTGTTTTGCCTACCACTGTTTGCTTTTGAAGCTGTTGCAATTCCTGTTTGAGCTTGTCTGATGTTTGTTTCTCCATGGAGTAACTAGTTTGGTAAGAAGACTTGAGTTCCTGAAGGTTCTAAACCTCCTTTTTAAGTCTGCCAATCTCTGTCTCTTGCAAGTTCATCTCCTCCGTGGATTTTTCCAGTTCTACTGTCTTCTCTAGAGCTATTAGTGGAATTGCTGAGGGAATTTCTGCTGAGGGGATTCCCACTGCAGATGATGTTCTTACTCCTATAAGTGGAACTGCGCCCAATGGAATGACTTCCAAAGGCTTTGATTGTTCCTTCTCTTTCACTAACATTTCCAGTTCTTCTTCCATCTCTTTCAACTGTGCATTCTGCTCCATGATCAAGTTGAACATCTCATCCTTTTCCCCTTCTTTCTCAGCTATCTCCTTTGCCTGTGCATCTTCCGTTGGTGGTAGTTTCAACTGTTTCCTCAGAGATTCTATATCGAAATTTTTCTTTTTTAACATCTCCTCGATTGATTTCACATTCGAGGGGTCATACCCGATCTTGTGGACCAATTCCTACAACATCTTAATTATGTTATACTTTGCAAAGTATGATATCTTTTCTAATTTCAGTTGTGTCTGAACATTGCTCAGAGATACCTATAATTTAGTATCTGCAGTAGAATCATTTTCCAACACGGAGGAAACCATTTCTCCAGTTTGACTATGCAGATCCATCTGATCAGTGAGATGTACATCTCTAGTATGAAACTTGAATGTTTCTCTTTTGTAATCAGTGATTTCTTTCAGGTCTGGCACCTGTGTGTGCAGAAAATCCATGTGAATTCTACCCTTCTCTGTATCGAATGCAGACAACACTCTGTGCTGTGCTGTTGATGTCTGTTTCCAAAATTGAGCATAAGTATTGTTGGTCAGCGTCTGATTTTTCTTTTTGATCAGGTCATAGTTCTCAAAAACACTCAACGTTGGTCCTACTTTACTCGGCTAGTCAACTAGTGGAGTATTCGTAGGCTTCTTGGATGAAACTGTAGACATGATCTATTTGTTGCTTGTGCTAAGAAGTTACTGATCATCTTTCATAGTTGTAGTGGATTGGATTTCCTTTTCACCAGCCGTGTTAGATGTATGACTGGTTTTTGGCCTTTTGGGGTGTAATTGGAAATCTTCAGCTGAGACTTCAGTGATGGAAGGTGAAGTATCCTTCCTGGGTCTTTTCTCTTTGGGAACTTGTGGTGTAGTTGTCTATGAGATGGTGACTGAAGGGTCCTGCTATTCTATCTCTACCAGAGTGTTCGAATCCCATTCTGTTTGATTTGCGAACTTCTCTATCTCAGGCTTGGGTGTATGAACATATGGAAAATTTTTATTTTTAACCCTCATATTATAAATTATCCCGCACGGATCATAGTGCCATATAAAACTAACATGAAACTTCATTTCTTTCAATAGTCTTTCTGCTTCCTCCCCGGTGTCTCGGCTATTACAGATGAAAGACCCTATTTTCCCTTTAATTATAAGTTGTTGTTTCTTTTTTAGAGACACAAAATGTATGTCATCGGAGTTAATCATTTGCCTTATGTACTTCAGGGAAAATATCCTCACGAGCAGATACTTGGGCAGTTTGTATGGAGCTAACTTGCATCCATATACTCTAATCTCAGTGTGGTTTTGATAAAGATATCGGTCTCCATTTTTTGCAAGGTCTGAGAGGTGTAAGATCCTCTGAATCTCCTCATTTATTCTTGGTTTAGGTCTGCCACTGAGCATGCTCACCACTAGGTGGTAAAAATGCTCGATAAACTGTTTGAAATTGAACTCTGTGGAATTTTCTCTGAGTAGTGGAGTTCAAGCAGTTACCACCTGCGACCTCTCGTCTTTGTCCATTTTCTGCATTGAAAAGGAGAACCTGCCCACTTGAAAGAAAGTGAACATGTAGGCTAGTATTGAGGAATACTAGAACATGCCCTCTGTGGCAAAATTTAAAAACTTCTCATGAATACTGTCCGCCAGGAAAGTGTTGTAGTCGAAGTGAGTGGCAGGTCTTTCTTCTGTTGAGAAAATGGATAGAAAACCCAATATGGGTTCATCCACCCATTGGTCTAAAAAATAACCAATCAGAGCATAGAGCGATGAAATGACTTAGTTTCCCTTATCTGAGAACAGGGAGGAAGGATATGGGGGATTTGTCTTGGGGAGCTGAGTAGCCTCTGGGAGGAAAAGATCGAAAATCTGGGTTGTCTGAGGGAAATATAGTTTCCGGTAAAACTTTGTTATGAMTTCAAGATTAAAAGGGGAGGCAGATTTAGTTCTGGGTATCTACATCATATGATCAATGGCCTCTGGTGTGATGAATAACAAATTTTCTCCTGATGAAGATACTATGAAGAACAGGTCTTTTGGAGCATGAGAAGGCAGGTAACAATGAATGACRAATACGACTGGGTGACGTGGAGGGTGTTGATTGGGAACTAAACATGGTGAAGGGACTTGTAATAGGTGAACAGGGGGAATGGATTGACAGAGTAATGAGACGTGAACCTTAGGGGAAAATAATGGAAAMTGATGTCATGGGGAGATGGGGGGTATGTAAGAAAATGGTAAGTGGTAAGTGGCAGGAGTCTGGAGCAATGGATTCCTTCCACGGTAGAAAACGGGGCCCACCAAAAAAAAAATCCCATTCCGTATACGCCCCCCTCCCCTCCCATCGTTAAAAATAGACTAGTCAGGGGTGTTCGAAAAATACCATGAACCATCCATCAGTGATCAGGGGATCAAATTTTGCTCAAAAATTCAAAGTGCCTGGAATCGCTTAAAATCGAACGAGAGTGTAGGCCTCGTCGTTGTGAACCCAACACAACTCATTTGGGTTCAAACAGATGTTGGGAGCGAGAGATATCGCATTCTATTCAAAATGGCAAAGAGGCAAAAAAAGGGATGATGACTGTACAGTCCGTACGGACGATGACGTGACAGGCCGTACGACACGTGGCAAGTAGTTATTGGACATTTGGCATGTGACATGGTTTTTTGGTAGCAAATGGGATGGTGACACATGGCCCAATCAATGGCCGCCACATGTCACCTGTTTGTTGGTTAAAATCTTTGCACTTGACAGGAGTCGACCCCATGACCTCTAGGGAAGGGTAAAGCTTTTGGAAAGGCTGTCGAACCAGCATGCCTGAACATGTCACTTGATATATATACGTGTTGTAATATATTTAACATCGTATAAATGTGTGTTTGGGCGTGAACTAGGCTAGGGCTAAGCCCTGACCCGTGGTTATATGTTATATTGTATGCGACCGGTGCTACAATGGTTAGACCCACCATAACATATGTTATAACCATTTGAATGTGCATGGTTTGATATGACATGTGACCAACGTATATGTGTGTAGGTTTAAACCTTACGGTTATATCAACGGTTTTAAACTTAAGCCCTATTGTGTTATAGCACACGGTCATGTGATGACCATGTGCCCACGGGCCTTGGTAGCTGAGGCCGACATGTAACGATTCGACAGTTTGGACCGGTTGTGTGGTTGCTCTCGGTGCCAATTTTTTATGCTTTAAAATGTGTGTGGGCTAGGTTGAGCCAAGGGAGGTGTGTTTTGTAGATGTAGAGACATCAAGCTTGAAGGGGGGACTTCTAGGAAGCCTATCTACCTCAATTTTTGGCCAAACGAGGTGCCGAAAAATCCCAGCTAGGGGTTTTTGGACATTCTGAAGCAATTGGATCAGACTATTTGGCATTTTGAGCATTATAAAGCACATTTTTGAGCACATTGAGAAAATAATACAAATGATCCATTGGAAGCTAGACCAAGAGATGTAGCCCAAGAGAGGGGTGAACTCCTTTATCATTTGTTGTGTTATGTGTTTTTGTTCATTGATTCTGCTATTGTTTATATGCATCTTGAATGAGTAAATCCTATTAAAGTTGGGTTGCAAAGTTGATCCATTTGCATTTTAACACATAAATTTAACTTGCAAATATTTTCAAGAATACAATTGTTCTTCATTTTTAGATCAATCAGTGTGCCTACCGCTAGAAGATAGATCTACATGTAATGTTTAACCAACATTCCAGACCCCCCTTCCCCCCCCCACACCATTAAAAGTAGAATGGTCGAGGGGGGTCCAAAATTCAATCTCCATCGTGGATCTAGGTGCTGACGTCTCAACCGTTCAGATGCACACCTTTGTTATCCATGATTTCAGACCCCCCCCCCCGACCGTTAAAGGTAGAACGGTTGGGGGGGTCTGGAAAAACTTGTCAACCGTAGATCTAAGCGCCAACACCTCAGTCGTTCATCTGTGTGTCGCTTTTAATCTATGAGCAAAAACTCATATTTGTTCTGAAAACTTAGGATAAGCTCTTCATGTGGGTTTTCCCGGGCTTTCCCTGTTTTGATCACCATGGGGGTTAGACATCCAACTTTTAAACATCAAATATATGATTCAACATCGATCATCATGCCTTGTTTTATTGAGATAAGGAAAACTAACCTATGCTCTAACCTACTTACCTATGACATTTATCCCATATTAAACTATTGGACTAAGAAATTACTCTATCCTGGGGTTATTTGACCAAGATTAGGCAGTTTGGTCAAATTTATTCACTAGCTAACCTAATTTGCTTGGCTAAGATTAAACAGTTTAGCCAAGATTATTTACTAATCCTATCAACATCAATTTAAAAGGACTTGGCCATGTTTAAACTGTATGAACTAAGTCATTGTTATTGCATGGGGCTCTATTCAAGTTCTTTTATGCCCTCTTTTATTCTTTTTCTTTCTTTTCTTTTTCTTCCTTTTATTTTTCTTTTTTCTCAAATTATTTGCAGAATGAAAAATTATTTGGCAAGCAAAGAAATCAAAGGATAAAATTTTCAGTCACTAGTTGATCCTATAAATTATAGGGTTACAACAGTGGCTTTACTTGGGGATGGTAATCTCGTTGTGAAGTTCTAAGAATCTTGTTTCCTGATGTTCTGAAAACTATTTTTTTTTTTAATGGCTCAGTGCCTTCTCTACGGGCTTCAACCATCCGATCAAAGTTATTCACTTAAAAACTTGTAAGAAGAATGAAATTATTTGTACAATGGAAAGGTGTGACTGAAGGTACCTACTAAGGAGGGGAATAGTGCTTCATCATTCTGCCATTCACAGGTTCTCCTGGCAGATTGGTCCCATCACTGTTGTGGAGCATAAAAGCATTATTTTCTCTGAATGCTTGAATCATGTAATGTCCCTTTCATAGATTTTTGAATTTTCCATGCTTCCCCTTATCTTCATTTCGATCATCCTACCTTAGAACCATATCACCTAGCTCAAAGTCATCTTCTTTAGTTCTTTTATCGAAGATCTTTTTAATGCTCTCCTAAACAACCTAAGTTTTGTTGTATACTTCTTCTCTATACTATTGCAAGTGGATCATCTGGTTTATCCTTCTTTGGGAGTCGTTCGGCTCGGCTTGCATCTCTTGCAGTAGTTTCATGACGGGGACCCCTAAGGAGGTAGGAAAAACCACTTTAGTTCCATAGAACAACTAATATGGAGACATACCAATTGACCTCTTAGTGGTCAGTCTATCGGCCCACAATGTGAAAACCAACTTCTTATGCCATGAAATTTTGTTTTCTTGCAATGTCTTCTTAATAATGTTCACTAGGGTTTTATTGAATGACTCAGCTAGCCCATTTCCCTGAGGGTAATAAGTTGTGGAGTGTCCCAAACCGATATGATACCGGTTGCAAAAATCTATGAGATTCTTAGATCGGAAAGCAGCTGCATTGTCAGTTATGATTTTTCTTGGACACCCAAAATGAGACAAGATATTATTTTCTAGAAATTTAATAATGACAGAATCAGTAGCTTGCCTGCTTGGTACAACTTCAATCCATTTTGTGAAATAGTCTGTAGCATTAAGAATCCACCTGTGTTGGCTCGAAGAGGGATGATGTATTTCTCCGATAAAGTCCAATCGCTATTGCTAGAAAAGGATCTTCAACAGATATTGGTTTCAGGGGAAGAGGAAGAAGCTTCTTTTTGCCCTCGAACACCTGACATTTATGGGACGAAGTCACTTTCTGATGCACATCAATGAATAGTGTAGGCCAATAGAACCCAACTCTGAGGATTTTATTATTTGTTGTCTTCCAGCTCAGGTGACCACCACAGTCTCCTACATGAAAATCCTGCAATACTTTGTCAGCTTCATCCTTTAACAGACAATTCAAGAAAATACCTCCAAGATCCTTCCAATAAAGATTGCCTTCTAGAATGCAAAATTTTAATGCTTTCAATTTCAAAAACCTAGCTTTATTTTTGGTTAGACCAGGGGGAGCTTGTAAGTTACGCAAAACAAATATCATGTCTACGTACCATGGAGAGTTCAGAAATACCTCTTTCACACTTGGAGTCGCCTACTCTCCCTGTTCATCTACTACAACTAAGAAATTAATATCAAGAGCATGGAAATTAGACTCAGCCATTAACTTTGCTAGACCTTGAACTTTAATCAGTTTAGTATGATTAATCTCTATGTCATACTCCAAAATAATAGTGATCCATTTTCCTCTTCTGCCATCTGGATTGTCCTGGGTTAAAATGTCCTTTATTACGACATTCAGAACATATGCAATGGTGTGGGAATGGAGAATATATACTCTAAAATCCTTTATGTCTTTTACCAAGGCAAAATCTTGTTTCTCCATTATTTTATAATTCAAAGCAGCATCTCTTAAAGATTTACTGAAAAAGGCTATGGTCTATTCATACCCTCCTCTATTTTCTGTAGTAATACTGCCGCAATGGTATGTTCAGAGGTGAAAGAGAAAAGGTAAAAATCTTTGGTGATGTCAGGACTGATCAAAACTGGAGCCTGTGTGAGTGCATGTTTAGCTTGTTCAAAAGACTTCTTGGATTTAGTGTCCCATTTTATTTTTGTGTCCTTTTTTAACATGTTGCTGATGTTCCTGAGAAGCTCAGCCAGGTTAGGTATGAATCTTCTCAGGAAGTTTATTTTGCCAATGAAAGATTGTAACTCTTTGATATTCCTTGGGTATTCCAGTTTCTGAATGGCTTCTATTTTGCTGGGATCTATATTAATTCCATCCTTAGAGATTATTCACCCCAACAATTTACCTTCCTCTAATCCGAAAAGGCTTTTCTTAGGATTTAGAGAAATCCCAAATTTCTTGCATTTCTCAAACACTCATCTGAGATGTCGTAAGTGCTCTTGATAGGACTGGGAATAAACAGTTACATCGTCCAGATAAATGACAATAAATCTGCCAAGTTCTTCCACAAAAACGATGTCCATCGCTCTTTGGAAAGTGGCCCCAGCGTTCATCAAAACGAAAGGCATTTTCACGTACATGAAGGTACCCCAAGGTGTTGTCAAAGTTTTTTTCTCTTGATCATATGGGTGAACGAGAACCTGGTTATAGCCTAAGAAACCATCCAGTAAGGAGATTCAGCTGGATCCAACTACCTTTTGTAATATGTGGTCCATTTTTGGCAGTGGGTAGTTGTCCTTTAGGGAAACCTTGTTCAGGGTTCATAAATCAATGCAAAGCCTAATTTCCCCAGTTTTCTTTCGGTTTGGGACCAGATTCGAAACCCATTTGGAAAATCATAAGGGAACTATGATTTTAGCATCATACATATTTTTTATTTCTTTTTCTATTAGGGGAAGCAACTTGGGATTGGTTCTCCTAAGTTTTTGTCTGAAAAGCTTTTGACCTTCTTTTATTGGGATCCTATGTTGTATGATGCTTGTGTCATAAGATTTTAAGTCTTCGTAACCCCAAGCAAGCATGTCCACATATTCCTTGAAAATTTCAATGTATTTGAGTTTCTGCTCAGGGGGTAAAGATTTGGAAAGTTTTACCATCTTGGGTTTCTCTTATGTCCCTATGTTACAGTCTTCAACCTCTTTACCACTGGCTTTAATTTTAGGTTTTTTAGCTACATCATTAAAATCAAATAAGTCTTCTAACAAAACTAAACCCCTAGGTAAGACATTACTCTTTAAATTCAAAACATTAGAATCTATGTCATCTTCACATGATTCTTCTAAATCTATTTTATTTACACTATTATTTCCAAAAACAGATTTATTTATATTTTCATCATCATTTTCTAAGTCTATGTTTGTACACTCAAAATCATTTTTACATTGTAGAAAATATTCAATTTGGCCATCGTTCTCAAATACCTGCCAGTATCTGATGTTGTCTGGGACAGTCGGTCTGTACTTCACCTCCACCGTGTACAGGCGAGTGGAACGAAAAGGTATATTGCATGTAGCTACTGACGTACCTAAACCATTTGCTAAAATGTTCTATCCCTTGGGCATCACCTGAAAATCAATTTCTGTGAAACATTGAAGGGCATCTGAAATAGCATTCATATAAGCTCTAATTCTGGGATGTTTTGTTGCATACTCACCTTTAATTTGTTTGATAATTAATTCAAAATCGCCTCTTACCATGATTTGTTTGGCACCAACCTTCTTTAGTAGTTTCAGACCGAGCATCAAATCTTCGTACTCGGCTATGTTGTTAGTGCATTGAAAATTCAGTTTGTAAGAATGGTTCTCCGAATACCTGGATTTGTGATTATGCAACCAAAATCCTGCTCTAGCTCCCTTTTTCCTTACAGCTCCATCGAATTCCATGCTCCAGGAATCTACTAGCAATTCTTCACTTATTACGATTTCCTTTCCTTTTGCCCCAGTGATTTCTAGGCCTTCTTTCGGTTCAAGCGTATCTTCTTCCAGCTGAGTGATTTGTTCTTCCATATCGTTGTCATTATACAGGATGAAGGAATCTAGATTGGAGTGTGCAGAGTACAAAGGATAGTTATGTGGCTTTTCTTGGCTGCTGACCATATATTTCATCAGCATCTCTCTGTACAGTCTTCTCTGTTGTCTGAATACTAGGATGGTGGCATATGACATATCCAACTGTAACGTGCCCTTCAACTTGGCCCCCCAAGACCTAGACAACAACATACCATATTTCCGGGGAATGTCCGTGACCACAACATCCATAACCATGCTTTTTGCTGGAATCTGAACTAGGGTGATGCATAAGTCTTTGATTAACCTGATACATCTGACTTTGCTGGAGTCAAAAGAGTGCAAATCCTTGTAGGGCCTGGTGAACTCAAGTCCCAGTTTTTCCATCACTGCTTTAGGCATTAGGTTGTGGGAAGCACCCGAATCTTACATAACATTGTGCAGAATCAGGTCATGTATATTAAGGCTGATGTAAAAAGGAGTGAAAACACCAGTGTCAGTCTAACCATCAACTTTAGGGCCAAACAGAATTTCCGGTTGATCATCGGTAACATTTACCATGTCTAAATGATTCGCAGATTCGACAGTTAAGGCCTTCGTGCCTATATAAAGCTCAATGCTCAGCGCTTTGATCACCTGCGATTAGTAAGTGTTCTTACTCATCAACTCGGAAAGGGAAATAAGAATCTTCACTTTGGATAATTCCCCTTCAAGGCTGAAAGGAGTAGGTGCTCTACTTTGGCTCAGCAATTCTGGTCTGTCCACCATAGTTTTCTGGGTAGAAGTACTTGGTCAATTGGTTGATGAAACCTCAGTCTGCATTGATCTTTGTAAAATGGTAGGGTTTCGTTTTGCTGGAGGTTCAACATTACCTTTCTCAGGGATCTTCTTGGTAGAAGACTCAAAGGTTTTCTTGGTTTCGACTGTTTTCGTAGTTTTAGTTACCTTTTTTGGGGAATTTTCATCTGCCTTTTTGCTTCACAGATTGTACTGCCTGTGTACCTCCAAAATGACGTTTTCAAATGCCTGTTGATCTGTCTCCTCTGCTTCATCACTTAACTCTATTTGAGAAAGAAGGAAAATTTCTTCCTCTTCCTGAGTAAGGAAGATGGCTTCGTTGTCGTGAACGCCCATGAGGTTTATATGCGTGTCATCTAATTATTCAATTGTCTCTTCACCTTCATCGACATAATTTTCTTGTAGGGGTGGTCTGATCTGTTGATCATGAACCCTCTGTTCTCTTTGATCCCTAGGATCTCTCCACCTGTTTTGAGGAGGATTTCTTCTAAAGTTAGGATTTTGAATTTTTCGAACTAGTGGGTTTTCTCTAGGGGGATTTCTTTCAGCTATAGTAAGTCTCTCCATCATCCTTTCCATTGTTGTAGCTAAGGAATATAATTTTGCATTAGAAGAAGATGTAGAAGGTTCCTCTTTAATCGTGACTCTCCTCTTCGTCCTCTACCATGCCCTTCTAGCTAACAGGTTGGCCTCCACACTTATTGCACTTTTCTGCATGTCCTCTAGAGAGGTAGAGTTTATTTCCTTTAATTGATACAACATATCAGCGTTGAAACCGTCAGGGAATTTTGTCAATGCCAAACCTTGTGGAGATTTAATATCGGCTAGAATTTCATTGTACAGATTGTTGAAGTGGGTGTAGTAGTCATGTACTGTCTCTCCTTGATTCCTTTTGATGTTTTTGTATTCTGAAAAGATCTGGAGACGATTTTTATTTACCTCCCATCTGTCCAGAAAACTTCTTTGAAATGCTGCAAGGTCAACCACTGATGCAGCATGTAAGCCATTGTACGATTTCTTAACGTCCCCAGTCAGACTCTACGCAAATAGTCTCATTTGAACATCAGCTTTGTCCACTTCCTGCAAGTCAAAATAGTCATTCATTTTATGAACATGTTATTGTGCGTTCAAGGGACCAGTACCATCGAACTGTGGAAGTCTTGTTTGATAGTCCTGGGGCATAGCGTGTAAAGGCGTGACCAAAACCAAGGGAGCATATATGGCCACCATGATAGGTGGAGCGGTGACAGAAGACGAGGAGGATGAAGGACTACCAGGCACAGAGTGACCGGGTTGAGGTTTTACAGAGGCTGCAGCGATAGATATGGCAGAAAGTTCGAATGACTATTGGAAGTGGGCTTGGTGTACAGCTTGATCAAGATTCGCTACCAAAAGTTCTAGCTTGTCGGATTCTCTAAGGAATCTTTTATCAGGGTCCACCCTGGGAGATAGTAATTCAGGGGTCTGGGGTTGCAGGATGGTTGGATCTAAAATGGTTTCAGTCACAAAGCTATCAGATTTCGTTCTAAATAGGATTTGTTCAAAAATGGCGTCAAAGTCGAGATCCTGAAGGGCAACAAGTTCCTCTGGAAGAGAAGGGGACCTGTGAAGGGGACTATGAGTCCCTAAACCTTCTGCAATGGTATTCTTTCTGAGTAACTATTCTGGATTATCAGTTTCTACTGCAGGTTCTGGGTCTGGGTGGAATCGAGTATAAGCTCTTTTAGGAGCCAGATTTTTTAATTTTATATATTTTTATTTTTATGAATCCAAGATTACTATGTACAAGTTTTAACAACCTCTGAACATTATTTCTTTCTCAGATTTATAATTAGTTCAGAAATCATTTTTTCTTCTAGGGAAATGAAACCGTGGGGTTGAAAGTTTGTTCAGTCCCTAGTGGAGTCACCACTATGTTAATGCTCTATAAATTCCCAGAGGTTGTTAGAGTAGAAGAAATTTACCAAAGGTAACTTTACCCAACCACTTTGAAACTCGAATCTATCCCTACCAGCTTCAGAGAGGGGTCTCTCTATATGATTTAAATATGTTTTAACTTTGAGATATTAGGCTAGTGAAATAAAATAAGATTGAATGGTTTGTTTTTGTTTTTGTTAAGTTGGCTGAAAAGGTTTTTACCCCTCCATTGGGCTATGGGGTCTGTATTATAAAGATAGAGATCTAAACAGAAATTAAAAGATTCTTTTCACAGGGCAAGATAATGCATTCATTGGATTCTGTAGTAGTAAAGTTATGGATAGCAGAAAAGATGAGAATATCTATTAAAGTAATAAAGAATTTAAGAATTTCTTCACTGTAATATCAGAAAGATAAACATTAATATCTTTCAAAGTCAGAAACATAATATACAAAGATAAATACTGCAACATGCGCTACTTTTAAAAGATTAGATTAGAAAACAAAATGGAAACTGGGTGAGAGAAACATTTAACAAAGAAAAGTAAACATCACCAATGAATAACACGCGAGAATCCTGTGAAAAATCCCTTTGTATTACTGGAAGATCTCCTGATAAACAATTACATTCTTTATGGCTTACAGGGCGTAAAGATCAACCCTCAGAACTTCAAAGTTTGAAGTATTTATAATCAACAATTACATACGATCCTATCATTAAAGATTAGGACGTGGCAGTTCTAAATTTAGCTAACTAACTCAACAAGATACAAAAATTTAGGAACTGTTTAATGATGTGTTGAAATCTTCATGCTGATTTCTGGGGTAAACCATTGGTGAGTCCTCTGCACGACTTCGTCTGATTGGATTGATGACTGGTCTTGGACACCTTGGCTCTTACTCGATTATATTTCACAGCTCTTCCCATCGAAGGTGACTGGGAATGATGACTTTGAGTAGTCTTCAGTATATTTCATCCATCTCTGTATACTTGGCAAAAGTTGGCTTAACGATGAAAATATATTGGATATTGTGTTGTATGCTAATGTTTGATTGCAAAGCTTCTAAGAACGCCTTTCCCGTTATACTTCCTTATATTCTCGAGAATTTTGAGCTATATTTGGCCACTGTGGCTAGCTTCTTTTTATAATCAGAGAGTGTCATTAACTTGTCATTTATGACCCTTAATCCTGGGAGGCCCTTCTTTTGTAGAGCTTCAATTTTGCTGAAAAATATTTTCACTCCTCTGTCCATAATCTAGACCTTTTCCTCCAGCTGTAGCATTAGTCCTCTTTTGGTCAGAACCCTCTTGACCTCGAGGATGGTTTCCGTCCTATCCTAAATCTTCAACTTCTCTAACTCTTCTTTGGTTTTTGAATTCAGGAATTTAATGATCTCAGTGGCTTCTGTGGGCATCTCTCCCAATTCTCCTCTTATTTTCTCAATATCCTTCTTGCTTCTTTGCACCTATTCATTTTACTCGAACATGATTTGTACCATAGGCCATATTTCATTTATGGATTTGGAGATATCCATCCAGACACTTTCCTTGCCCTCAACAAGTGTTTTTCCTACCACTGTTTTCTTTTGAAGCTGTTGCAATTCCTGTTTGAGCTTGTCTGATGTTTGTTTCTCCATGGAGTAACTGGTTTGGTAAGAAGACTTGAGCTCCTGAAGTTTCTCAACCTCATTTTTAAGTCTGCCAATCTCTGTCTCTTGCAAGTTCATCTCCTCCATGGATTTTTCCAGTTCTACTATCTTCTCCAGAGCTATTAGTGGAGTTGTTGAGGGAATTTATGCTGAGGGGATTCCCACTGCAGATGTTGTGCTTACTCCTGTGAGTGGAACTGTGCTCAATGGAATGAATTCCATAGGATTTGCTTGTTCCTTCTCTTTCACTAACCTTTCTAGTTCTGCTTCCATCTCTTTCAACTGTGCACTCTACTCCATGATCAACTTGAACATCTCATCATTTTCCCCTTCTATCTCAGCTATCTCCTTTGGCTATGCATCTTCCATTGGTAGTAGTTTCATATGTTTCCTAAGAGATTCTATATCGACATTTTTATTTTTTAACATCTCCTCGGCTGTTTTCACATTCGAGGTGTCATACCCGATCTTGAGGACCAATTCCTCCAACATCTTAATTCTGTTATCCCTTGCAAAGGATGATATCTTTTATAATTTTAGCCGTGTCTGAACATTGCTCAGAGATACCTATAATTTAGTAGTTGCAGTAGAAGCATTTTCCAAAGTGGAGAAAACCATTTCTGCAGTTTTCCTGTGCAGATCCATCTGATCAGTGGGATGCACATATCTAGTATGAAACTCAAATGTTTCTCTTTTGTAATCAGTGATTGCTTTCGGGTCCGACACATGTGCCTGTAGAAAATCCATGTGCATTCTACCCTCTTTGTATCGAATGCAGACAACAGTCTATGTTGTGTCGTTGATGTCTATTTACAAAACTGAGCATAAGTACTATTGGTCAGCGTCTGATTTTTCTTTTTGATCAGGTCATACTTCTAAAAAACACTCAACTTCAGTCCTACTTCACTCGGTTGGTCAACTAGTGGAGTATCTGTAGGCTTCTTGGATGAAACTATAGACATGATCTTTTTACTGCTTGTGCTAAGAAGTGACCGATCATCTTTCATAGTTGTAGTAGATTGGATTTCCTTTTCACCAGCCATGTCAGATGTATGACTTGTTTTTGGCCTTTTGGTGTGTAATTGGATATCTTTATCCAAGACTTCGGTGATGGAAGGTGAAGTATCCTTCCTAGGTCTTTTCTTTTTGGGAACCTATGTTGTACTTGTTTATGAGATGGTGACTGATGGGCCCTGTTGTTCTATCTCTACCAGACTGTTTGACTCCCATTCTGTTTGATTTGTGAACTTCTCTATCTCAGGCTTGGGTGTATGAACATATGGAACATTTTTATTTTTAACCCTCATCTCAGAAATTATCCCACGTGGATCATAGTTCCATATGAAACTAACATGAAACTTCATTTCTTTCAACAATTTGTCTGCTTCCTCCCCGACGCCTCGGCTATTACAGATGAAAGACCCTATTTGCCCTTAAATTATAAGTTGTTGTTTCCTTTTTAGAGACACAAAATGTATCTCACCGGATTTAATCATTTGCCTTATGTACTCTAGGACAAATATCCTCACGGGTAGATACTTGGGCAGTTTGTATGGAGCTAACTCGCATCCATATACTCTGATCTTGGTGTGGTTTCGGTAAAGATACCAGTCTCCAGTTTTTGCAAGGTCTGAGAGGTGTAAGATCCTCTGAATCTCCTCATTTATTCTTGGTTCAGATCAGCCACTGAGCATGCTCACCACTGGGTGGTAAAACTGCTCGATAAACTGTTTGAAACTGAACTCTGTGGAATTTTGTCTGAGTAGCGGAGTCCAAGAAGTTACCGCCTGTGGCCTCCCATCTTTGTCCATTTTCTGCATTGAAAAGGAGAACCTATCCGCTTGAAAGAAAGTGAACATGTAGGCCAGTATTGAGGAATACCGGAACATGCCTTCTATGGAGAAATTTAAAAACTGCTCGTGAATATTGTCCACTAGGAAAGTGTTGTAGTCAAACTGAGTGGTAGGTATTTCTTCTGTGGAGAAAATGGACAGAAAACCCAATATGGGTTCATCCACCCATTGGTCTGAAAAATAATCGAGCAGAGCATAGAGTGATGAAATGGCTTGGGTTCCCTTCTCTGAGAATAGGGAGGAAGGATATGGGGGATTTGTCTTGGGATTCTGAGCAGCCTGTGGGAGGAAAAGCTCAAAAATCTGGGCTCTCTGAGGGAAAGATAGTTTCTGGTACAACTCTGTTATGAATTCAAGATTAAAAGGGGAGGTAGATTTAGTTCTGGGTATCTGCATCATCTGGTCAATGGCCTCTAGTTTGATGAAGAATAGAGTTTCTCCTGATGAAGATACTATGGCTCTCTGGTCGGTGAGGTAATGAGCCTAGAATTTGAGGGAAAATTTAGGTAAATGGTGAACCTGGGGATAAATATACATGGGAAGGTTGGACTCCCAGAGCCCAATTTCATTGCTCTAATCTAAGAAAGTGTCTTTGAGCCATGACTACAAATTCACGAAGTCAAATTCACACTTGGTGTCTAGGATTAAGTGATCTTTGTGGGCCAAATGGATCCTTTCGAGGTCAACAAGAGGCGGGAGGAAAGGATTTTCCTCGGCTTCTGCTTTCTTGGATTTTGGAGCCATCACTATGAAAATACCTGCAATTCAAACAAAACGTTAGTGGGGATGACTGTGGTTTTGGATGGCTGACTAAAACGGAAATAAGACAGGGATAAAATCTCTAGTGCGAGGACAAAGTAAGCAATGGGAGAATGAAGGAAAAGAGTAGTTTTGAGCAAACAGATACCTTTTGGGTGTGGCAGACAAATTAGTAGGCTAACTGATAAGTTAGCTTGTAATAAATGGCCAATGGGTCTTTTGGAGCATGAGATGGCAGGTAACAACGAATGACGAATATGACTGGGTGATGTGGAGGGTGTTGATTGGGAACTAACCATGGTGAAGGGACTTGTAACAGGTGAACAGGGGGAATGGACTGACAGAATAATGAGATGTGACCCTTAGGGGAAAATAATGGAAAATGATGTCATGGGGAGACGAGGGGTATGTCAGAAAATGGTAAGTGGCAAGTGGCCCCTACCATTAAAGATAGAACGGTCGGGGGTGTCCAAAAAAACTTATCAACCGTAGATCTGAGTGCCAACACCTCATCTATTCATTTGTGAGTCATCTTTAATCTGTGAGCACAAACTCTTATTTGCTCCGAAAACTTAGGATAAGCGCTTTATGTGGGTTTTCCCAAGCTTTCCCTATTTTTATCACCATGGGGGTTAGACATCCAACTTTTAAACATCAAAGATATGATTCAACATCGATCATCATGCCTTGTTTTATTTAGATAAGGCAAACTAACCTATTCTCTAACCTACTTACCTATGACATTTAGCACAGATTAAACTATTGGACTAAGAAATTACTCTATCCTGGGGTTATTTGACCAAGATTAGGCAGTTTGGTCAAATTTATTCCCTAGCTAAACTAATTTTCTTGGCTAAGATTAAACAGTTTAGTCAAGCTTATTGACTAATCCTATCAACATCAATTTAACATGGCCATGTTTAAACTGTATGAACCAAGTCATTTTTATTTCATGGGGCTCTATTCAATTTCTTTTATGCCCTCTTTTATTCTTTTTCTTTCTTTGTTTGTTTTTTTTTTTTTTTTTTTCTCAAATTATTTTTGGAATGAAAAATTATTTGGCAACCAAAGCAATAAAAGGATGAAATTTTCAGTCACTGGTTGATCTTATAAATTATAGGGTTACAACAGTGTCTTCACCTAGGGATGGTACTCTCCTTGTGAAGTGCCAAGAATCCTGTTTCTTGATGTTCTGAAAACTCTTTTTTTTTTTAATGGCTCAGTACCTTCTCCATGGGCTTCAACCATCCGATCAAAGTTATTCACTTAAAAAATTGTAAGAAAAATGAAATTATTTGTACAATGGAAAGGTGTGACTGAAGGTCCCTACTGAGGAGGGGAATAGTGCTTCAACATTCTACCATTCACAGGTCCTTCTGGAAGATTGGTCCCGTCGTTGTTGTTGAGCATAAAAGCATTATTTCCTATGAATTCTTGAATCATGTAAGGTCCCTTCCATAGATTGTCGAATTTTTTATGCTTCCCGTTATATTCATTTCGAGCATCCCACCTCAAAACCAGATCACCTAGCAAAAATTCATCTTCTTTAGTTCTTTTATCAAAGATCTTTTTAATTCTCTCCTGGACAACCTGAGTTTTGTTGTATACTTCTTCTATAGACTGTTGCAAGTGGATCATCTAATTTATCCTTCTTTGGGATTCATTCGGCTCGGCTTACATCTCTTGCAGCAGTTTCATGACGGGGACCCCTAAGGAGATAGGAAAAACCACTTCAGTGCCATAGACCAACTGATATGGAGACATAACAATTGACCTCTTAGTGGTCAGTCTGTCAKCCCACAATGAGAAAACTAGCTTGTTATTCCATGACTTTTTGTTTTCTTGCAAYGTCWTCTTAATAATGTTTACCAGGGTTTTATTGGATGACTCAGCTAGCCCATTTCCCTGAGGGTAATAAGTTGTGGAGTCTCCCAAACCAATATGATATTGGTTGAAAAAATCTATGAGCTTCTTAGATTGAAAATTAGCTACATTGTCAGTTATGATTTTTCTTGGACACCCAAAATGAGACAAGATATTATTTTCTAGAAATTTAATAATGACAGAATCAGTAGCTTGCCTGCTTGGTACAGCTTCAATCCATTTTGTGAAATAGTCCATAGCAGTAAGAATCCACCTATGTTGGCTCGAAGAGGGAGTATGTATTTCTCCGATAAAGTCTAATCCCCATTGTTGGAAAGGATCTTCAACATATATTGGTTTCAGGGGCAAAGGAAAGAGCTTCTTTTTTCCCTCGAACACCTAACATTTATGGCACGAAGTCACTTTCTAATGCACTTCAGCGAATAGTGTAAGCCAATAGAACCTAGCTCTGAGGATTTTATTAGCTGTGGTCTTCCATCTCAGGTGACCACCACAGTCTCCTACATGAAAATCCTGCAATACTTTGTCAACTTCATCCTTTAATAGACAATTCAACAAAATAGCTCCAGGATCCTTCCAATAAAGATTTCCTTCTGGAATGCGAAATTTTAATGCTTTCAATTTCAAAAACCTAGATTTAGTTTTGGTTAGACCAGTGGGAGCTTGTCAGTTATGCAAAACAAATACCAGGTCTATGTACCATGGAGAGTTTAGAAATACCTCTTTCACGCTTGGAGTCGCCTACTCTCCCTCTTCATCTACTGCAACTAAGAAATTAATATCAATAGCATGGAAATTAGACTCAGCCATTAACTTTGCTAGACCTTGACCTTTAATCAGTTTAGTAGGATTAATCTCTATGTCATACTCCAAAATAATAGTGATCCATTTTCCTCTTCTGCCATCTGGATTGTCCTAGGTTAAAATGTCCTTTACTACGACGTTCAGAACATATGCAATGGTGTTGGAATGGAGAATATATACTCTAAAATCCTTTATGGATTTTATCAGGGAAAAATCTTGTTTCTCCATTATTTTATAATTCAAAGCAACATATCTTAAATATTTATTGAAAAAGGCTATGGACTGTTCATAGCCTTCATTGTTTTTTTGTAGTAATATTGCTGCAATGGTATGTTCAGAAGCGAAAGAGAAAAGGTAAAAATCTTTGGTGAAGTCAGGACTGATCAAAACTGGAGCCTGTGTGAGTGGATGTTTAACTTGTTCAAAAGAATGCTTGGATTCAGTGTCCCATTTTATTTTTGTATCCTTTTTTAACATGTTGGTGATGTTCTTGAGAAGCTCAGCCAGGTTAGGTATGAATCTTCTCAGAAAGTTTATTTTACCAATGAAAGATTGTAACTCTTTGATATTCCTTGGGTGTTCTAGTTTTTGAATGGATTCTATTCTTCTGGGATCCATCTTAATTCTATCCTTAGAGATTATGTGCCCCAACAATTTACCTTCCTCTAATCCGAAAAGGATTTTCTTAGGATTTAGAGAAATC
Organism: Picea engelmannii; assembly: GCA_009831015.1. Classification (NCBI taxonomy): domain Eukaryota; kingdom Viridiplantae; phylum Streptophyta; class Pinopsida; order Pinales; family Pinaceae; genus Picea; species Picea engelmannii. Next base: position 315,499 of record ML777718.1, read on the forward strand.
CCAAATTTCCTTCATTTCTCAAACACTCGTCTGAGATGTCATAAGTGCTCTTCATCGGACTGGGAATAAATAGTTATGTCGTCCAGATAAATGACAATAAATCTTCCAAGTTCTTCCACAAAAGTGATGTCCATCTCTCTTTGGAAAGTGGCCCCAATGTTCATCAAACCAAAAGGCATTTTCACGTACATGAAGGTACCCCAAGGTGTTGTGAAAGTTGTTTTGTCTTGATCATCTGGGTGAACGAGAACCTGGTTATAGCCTAAGAAACCATCCAGTAAGGAGATTCGAATGGATCCAACTACCTTTTGTAATATGTGGTCCATTTTTGGTAGTGGGTAGTTGTCCTTTAGGGAAACCTTGTTTAGGTTTCGAAAATCAATGCAAAGCCTGATTTCCCCAGTTTTCTTTCGGGTTGGGACCAGATTTGAAACCCATTTGGAAAATCATAAGGGAACTATGATTTTAGCATCATACATATTTTTTATTTCTTTTTCTATCAGGGGAAGCAACTTGGGATTGATTCTCCTAAGTTTCTGTCTGAAAGGCTTTTGATCTTCTTTTATTGGGATCCTATGTTGTATGATGCTTGTGTCATAAGATTTTAAGTCTTCGTAACCCCAAGAAAACACGTCCACATATTCCTTGAAAAGTTCAATGTATTTGAGTTTCTTCTCAGGGGGTAAATATTTGTAAAGTTTTACCATCTTGGGTTTCTCTTTTGTCCCTATGTTACAATCTTCAACCTCTTTACCACTGGCTTCAATTTTAGGTTTTTTTAGCTACATCATTAAAATCAAATAAGTCTTCTAACGAAACTAAACCCCTAGGTAAAACATTACTCTTTAAATGCAAAACATTAGAATCTATCTCATCTTCACCTGATTCTTTTGAATCTATTTTATTTACACTATTATTTCCAAAAATAGATTTATTTATATTTTTATCATCATTTTCTAAGTCTATGTTTGTACACTCGAAATCATTTTTACATTGTAGAAAATCTTCAATTTGGTCATGCCAAATACCTGCCAGTATCTGATGTTGTCCGGGATAGTCAGTCTGCACTTCATCTCTACTGTGTACGGGTGAGTGGAACGAAAAGGTATATTGCATATAGCTGCCGACATAGCTAAACCATCTTCTAAAATGTTCTGTCCCCTGGGCATCACCTGCAAATCAATTTCTGTGAAACATTGAAGGGCATCCAAAACAACATTCCTATAATCTCTAAGCCTGGGATGTTTTGTTGCATACTTACCTTTAATTTGTTTGATAATTAATTCATAATCGCCTCTTACCATGATTTGTTTGGCACCAACCTTCTTTAGTTGTTTCAGACCAAGCATCAAAGCTTCGTACTTGACTATGTTGTTAGTGCATTGAAAATTCAGTTTGTAAGAATGGTTCTTCGAATACATGGATTTGTGATTATGAAACCAAACTCCTGCTCCATCTCTCTCTTTGCTTACAACTCCATTGATGTCCATGCTCTAGAAATTTGCTGGCAATTTTTCACTTATTACGATTTCCTTTCCTTTTGCCTCAGTGATTTCTAGGCCTTCTTTTGGGTCAAGTGTATCTTCTTCCAAATGAGCAATTTGTTCTTCCATATCACCGTCGTTATACAGGATGAAGGAATCTAGATGAGAGTGTGTAGAGTACAGAGGATAGTTATGTGGCTTTTCTTGGCTGCTGACCATATATTTCATCAGCGTCTCTCTGTACAGTCTTCTTTGTTGTCTGAATACTAGGATGGTGGCATATGACATATCCAACTGCAACATGCCCTTCAACTTGACCCCCCAAGACTTGGACAACAACATACCATATTTCGGGCGAATGTCCATGACCACAACATCCATAACCATGATTTTTGCTAGAATCTGAACTAGGGTGATGCATAAGTCTTTGTTTAACCCGATACATATGACTTTTCTGGAGTCAAAAGAGTGCAAATCCTTGTAGGGCCTAGTGACCTCGATTCCTAGTTTTTCCATCACTGCTTTAGGCTTCAGGTTGTGGGAAGCACCCGAATCTAACATAGCATTATGCAGGATCAGGTCGTGTATATTAAGGTTGATGTAAAAAGGAGAGACAACACTAGTGTCATTCTGACCATCAACTTCAGGGCCAAACAAAAGTTCAAGTTGATCATTGATAAGATTTACCGTGTCTGAATGATTTGTAGATCCGATGGTTAAGGCCTTCATGCCTATATAAAGCTCAATGATCAGCACTTTGATCACCTATGATCGGTAAGCATTCTTACTCATCAACTCGGAAAGGCGAATAGGAATCTTCACTTTGGCTAATTCCCCTTCAAGGCTGAAAGGAGTAGGTGTTCTGTTTTGGCTCAACAATTCTAGTCTGTCCACCATACTTTTCTATGCAGAAGTACTTGGTCGATTGGTTGTTGAAACCTCAGTCTGCATTGATCTTTGTAAAATGGTAGGGTTTCCTTTTGCTAGAGGTTCAAAATTACCTTTCTCAAGGATCTTCTTGGTATAAGGCTCAAAGGTTTTCTTGGTTTCGACTATTTTCTTTGTTTAAGTTACCTTTTTTGGGGAATTTTCATCTGTCTTTTTTCTTCGCAGATTGTATTGCCTGTGTGCCTCCAAAATGGAATTTTCAAATGCTTGTTGATCTGTCTCCTCTGCTTCATCACTTAACTCTATTTGAGAAAGAAGGAAAAGTTCTTTCTCTTCCTAGGTAAGGAAGATGGCTTCGTTGTCATGAACGCCCATGAGGTTTATATGCATGTCATCTAATTTTTCAATTTTCTCTTCACCTTCATCGGCATAATTTTCTTGTAGGGGTGGTCTGATCTGTTGATCAGGACCCCTCTATTCTCTTTGATCCCTAGGATCTCTCTACCTGATTTGAGGAGGATTTCTTCTAAAGTTAGGATTCCGAATTTGTGGAACTGGTGGGTTTTCTCTAGGGGGATTTCTTTCGGCTATAGTAAGTATCTCCATCATCCTTTCCATTGCTCTAGATAAGGAATCCAATTTGGCATTAGAAGAGGATGTGGAAGGTTCCTCTTTAATCGTGACTCTCCTCTCCATCCTCTGACGTGCCCTTCTAGCTAACAGGTTGGCCTCCACACTTATTGCACTTTTCTACATGTCCTCCAGAGTGGTAGAGTTTCTTACCCTTAATTGATATGACATAGCAGCGTTGAAACCGTCGGGGAATTTTATCAATGCCAAACCTTGTGGAGGTTTAATATCGCCTGAAATTGCATTGTACAAATTGTTGAAGTAGGTACTGTAGTCCTGTACTGTCTCTCATCGATTCCTTCTGATGTTTTTGTATTCTGACAAGATCTAGAGAGGATTTTTCTTTACCTCCCATCTGTCTAGAAAACTTCTTTGAAACGTTGCAAGGTCAACCACTGACACATCATGTAAGCCTTTGTACCATTTCTTAACATCCCCAATCAAACTTTGTGCAAATAGTCTCATTTGAACGTCAGCTTCGTCCACTTCCTGTAAGTCAAAATAGTCATTCATTTTATCAACGTGTTGCTTTGCGTTCAAGGTCCCAGTACCATCGAACTATTGAAGTCTTGTTTGATAGTCCTGGGGCATAGCGTGTAAAGGTGCAACCAACACCAAGGGAGCATATCTGGCCACCATGATAGGTAGAGCGGTGACAGAAGATGAGGAGGATGAAGGACTAGCAGGCACAGAGTGAGCAGGTTGAGGTTTTACAGAGGTTGCAGCGATAGATATGGTAGAAAGTTCGAATGACTACTAGAAGTGGTATTGGTGTAGAACTTGATCAAGATTCGCTACCAAAATTTCTAGCTTGTCAGATTCTCCAAGGAATCTTTTATTAGGGTCTGCCCTATGAGATAGTAATTCAGGGGTCTGGGGTTGTAGGATGGTTGGATCTAAAATGGTTTCAGTCACAAAGCTATCAGATTTCGTTCTAAACAGGCTTTGTTCAAAAATGGTGTCAAAGTCGAGATCCTGAAGGGAAACAAGTTCCTTTGGAAGAGAAGGGGACCTGTGAAGGGGACTATGACTCCCTGAACCTTCTGCAATGGTCTTCTTTCTGAGTAATTGTTCTGGATTATCAGTTGCTACTGTAGGTTCTGGGTTTGGGTGGGATCGAGTATAAGCTCTTTTAGGAGACAGATTTTTTAATTTTATATATTTTTATTTTTATGAATCCCAGATTACTATGTACAAGCTTCTAACAACCTATGAACATTATTTCTTTCTCAGATTTATAATTAGTTCAGAAACAATGTTTTTTTCTAGGGAAATGAAACTGTGGGGTTGAAAGTTTGTTCAGTCCCCAGTGGAGTTGCCACTATGTTAACGCTCTATAAATTCCTAGAGGTTTTTAGAGTAGAAGAAATTTACCAGAGGTAACTTTATCCAATCACTTCGAAACTGGAATCTAGCCCTACCATCTTCAGAGAGGGATCTCTCTATATGATTTATATATGTTTTACCTTTGAGATATTAGTCTAGTTAAATAAAATAAGATTGAATGGTTTGTTTTTGTTTTTGTTAAGTTGGCTGAAAAGGTTTTTACGCCTCCATTGGGATATGGGGTCTGTATTATAAAGAAAGAGATATAAACATAAATTAAAACATTATTTTCATAGTACAAGATAATGCATTCATTGGATTCTTTAGCAGTAAAGTGATGGATAGAAAAAAAGATGAGAATATCTATTAAAGTAAAGAACGATTTAAGAATTTCTTCACTGTAATATCAGAAAGATAAACATTAAGATCTTTCAAAGTCAGAAAAATGGTATACAAAGATAAATCGTGCAACATGTGCTACTTTTAAAAGATTATATTAGAAAACAATATGGCAACTGAGCGAGAGAAACATTTAACACAAAAAAGTAAACATCGCCAATGAATAACATGCGAGAATCCTGTGAAACATCCCTTTGTATTACTAGAAGATATCCTGATAAACAATTACAGTATTTATGGCTTACAGGGCATAAAGATAAACTCTCAAAACTTCAAAGTTTGAAGTATTTATAATAAAAAATTACATACGATCCTATCATTAAAGATCAGGATGTGGCAGTTCTAAATTTAGCTAACTGACTCAACAAGATACAAAAATTCAGGAACTGTTTGATGATGTGTTGAAATCTTCGTGCTGATTTCTAGGGTAAACTGTTGGTGAGTCCTCTACACAACTTCGACTGATTGGATTGCTAACTGGGCTTGGACACCTCATCTCTTACTCGATCATACTGCACAACTCTTCCCTTCAAAGGTAAATGGGAATGATGACTTTGAGTAGCCTTCGGTATATTTCATCCATCTCTGTATACTTGGAAAAAGTTGGCTTGACAATGAAAATATACTGGATCTCATGTTGTATGCTATTGTCTTACTGCAAAGCTTCTAAGAACGCCTTGCCCATTATACTACCCTGTATTCTCGAGAATTTTGAGCTATATTTGGCCACTGTGGATAGCTTCTTTTTATAATCAGAGAGTGTCATTAACTTGTCATTTTTTACCCTTAAGCCAGGGAGGCCCTTCTTCTGTAGAGATTCAATTTTGCTGAAAAATCTTTGCACTCCCGTGTCCATAATCTGGACCTTTTCCTCCAGTTGTAGCATTAGTCCTCTTTTGTTCAGAACCCTCTTGATCTCGAGGATGGTTTCCTTCCTATCCTCAATCTTCAACTCCTCTAACTCTTCTCTGGTTTTGAATTCAGGAATTTAATGATCTCAATGGATTCTGTGGGCATCTCTCCCAATTCTCCTCTTATTTTCTTAATAGCCTGCTTGCTTCTTTGCACCAGTTCATTTTGCTCGAACATGATTTGTACCATAGGCCATATTTCATTTATGGATTTGGAGATATCCATCCAAACACTTTTCTTGGCCTCAACAAGTGTTTTTCCTGCCACTGTTTTCTTTTGAAGCTATTGCAATTCCTGTTTGATCTTGTCTGATGTTTGTTTCTCCATGGAGTAACTGGTTTGGTAAGAAGACTTGTGTTCCTGAAGTTTCTCAAATTCCTTTTTAAGTCTTCCAATCTCTATCTCTTTCAAGTTCATCTCCTCCATGGATTTCTCCAGTTCTACTGTCTTCTCTGGAGTTGTTAGTGGAGTTCCTAAGGGAATTCTCACTGCAGATGATGTGATTACTCCTGTGAGTGGAACTACGCTCAATGGAATGACTTCCATAGGCTTTGATTGTTCCTTCTCTTTCACTAACCTTTCTAGTTCTGCTTCCATCTCTTTCAACTGTGCATTCTACTCCATGATCAACTTGAGCATCTCATCCTTTTCCCCTTCTGTCTCAGCTATCTCCTTTGCCTGTGCATATTTTGTTGGTGGCAGTTTCAATTGTTTCCTCAGAGATGCTATATCGACATTTTTCTTTTTTAACATCTCCTTGACTGCTTTCACATTCGAGGGGTCATACTCGATCTTGAGGACCAATTCCTCCAACGTCTTAATTTTGTTATCCTTTGCAAATGATGATATATTTTCTAATTTCAGTTGTGTCTGAACATTTCTCAGAGATACCTATAATTTAGTAGCTGCATTAGAAGCATTTGTCAACATGGAGAAAACCATTTCTCTAGTTTTCCTGTGCAGATCCATCTGATCAGCAGGATGATAATCTCTAGTATGAAACGTGAATGTTTCTCTTTTGTAATTAGTGATTGCTTTCGGGTCCGGCACCTGTGCCTACAGAAAATCCATGTGCATTCTACCCTTCTCTATATCGAATGTAGACAACAGTCTGTGCTGTGTCGTTGATGTCTGTTTCAAAAACTGAGCATTAGTACTGTTGGTCAGTGTCTGATTTTTCTTTTTGATCAAGTCATACTTCTAAAAAACACTCAACTTTGGTCCTACTTTACTCGGCCGGTCAACTAGTGGAGTATCCGTAGGCTTCTTGGACGAAACTGTAGACATGATCTATTTTCTGCTTGTGCTAAGAAGTGACCGATCATCTTTCATAGTTGTAGTGGATTGGATTTCCTTTTCACCAGCCGTGTTAGATGTATGACTGGTTTTTGTCCTTTTGGTGTGTAATTGGAAATCTTCAACAGAGACTTCAGTGACGAAAGGTGAAGTATCCTTCCTAGGTCTTTTCTCTTTGGGAACCTATGGTGTAGTTGTCTATGAGATGGTGACTAAAGGGTCCTACTGTTCTATCTCTACCAGAGTGTTTGGCTTCCATTCTGTTTGATTTGCAAACTTCTCCATCTCAGGCTTGGGTGTATGAACATATGGAACATTTTTATTTTTAACCCTCATCTCAGAAATTATCCCACATGGATCATAGTGCCATATGAAACTAACATGAAACTTCATTTCTTTCAACGGTCTGTCTACTTCCTCCCCGACACCTCGGCTATTACAGATGAAATACCCTATTTTCCATTTAATTCTAAGTTGTTGTTTCCTTTTTAGAGACACAAAATGTATGTCATCGGAGTTAATCATTTGTCTTATGTACTCCAAGGAAAATATCCTCACAAGTAGATACTTGGGCAGTTTGTATGGAGCTAACTCACATCCATATACTCTAATTTTGGTGTGGTTTTGGTAAAGATACCAGTCTTCAGTTTTTGCAAGGTATGAGAGGTGTAAGATCCTCTGAATCTCCTCATTTATTCTTGGTTTAGTTCTGCCACTGAGCATACTCACCACTGGGTGGTAAAAATTCTCGATAAACTGTTTGAAACTGAACTCTGTGGAATTTTGTCTGAGTAGCGGAGTCCAAGCAGTTACCACCTGCGTCCTCCAGTCTTTGTCCATTTTCTGCATTGAAAAGGAGAACCTATCCACTTGAAAGAAAGTGAACATGTAGGCTAGTATTGAGGAATACTAGAACATGCCCTCTGTGGTGAAATTTGAAAACTGCTCGTGAATACTCTCCACCAGGAAAGTGTTGTAGTCGAACTGAGTCGTAGGTCTTTCTTCTGTGGATAAAATGGATAGAGAACCCAATATGGGTTCATGCACCCATTGGTCTGAAAAATAACTGAGCAGAGCACAGAGCGATGAAATGACTTGGTTTCCCTTCTCTGAGAACAGGGAGGAAGGATACGAGGGATTTGTCTTGGGATTTGAGCAGCTTGTGGGAGGAAAAGCTCGAAAATCTAGGCTCTCTGAGGGAAAGATAGTTTCTGGTACAACTCTGTTATGACTTCAAGATTAAAAGGGGACACAGATTCAGTTCTGGGTATCTGCATCATCTTATCAATGGCCTCTGGTGTGATGAAGAACAAAGTTTCTCTTGATGAAGATACTATGGCTCTCTGGTCAGGGAGGTCATGAGCCTGGCATTTCAGGGAAAATTCAGGGAAATGGTGAACCTGGGGGAAAAGATACAGAGGAAGGTTGGACTCTCAGAGCCCAATTTCATCGCTCTGATCTAAGAAAGTGTCTTTGAGCCATGACTGCAAATCTGCAAAGTCAAATTTGCACCTGGTGTCTATGATTAAGTGATATTTGTCGACCAAATGGATCCTTTCGAGGTCAATAGGAGGTGGGAGGAAAGGATTTTTCTCGGCTTCTGCTTTCTTGGATTTTGGTCCATCACTGTGAAAATACCTGCAATTCAAAAAAAACGTTAGTGGGGATGACTGTGGTTTTGGACGACTGACTGAAACGGAGAAAGTAAGCAATGGGAGAATTAAGGAAAAGAGTAGTTTTGAGCAAACGGATACCCGTTGGGCATGGGGGATAGATCAGAAGGCTAACAGATAAGTTAGCTTGTAATAAATGGCCAACAGGTCTTTTGGAGCGTGAGATGGCAGGTAACAATGAATGACGAATACGACCGAGTGACATGGAGGGTGTTGATTGGGAACTGACCATGGTGAAGGGACTTGTAATAGGTGAACAGGGGGAATGGACTAACAAAGTAATGAGACGTGACCCATAGGGGAAAATAATGGAAAATGATGTCATGGGGAGATGGGGTATGTCATAAAATGTTAAGTGGTAAGTGGCAAGAGTCTAGAGTAATGGATTCCTGTCACGTTAGAAAAGGGGGCCTGCCAGAAAAAACATCCCATTCTGAACCTCCCCCCCATCATTAAAAACAGACCGGTCAGGGGGGTCTAAAAAATACCATCAATCGTCCATCGGCATGCCTGCCATTGGACCATAGATCTACACGCAATGTTTATCCAACATTCTAGACCCCCCNAGAATGGTCAGTGGGGTTTGCAAGATACCAGATATATAAAATATGTAGAATAGAAATAAAATGTTAGAAATGGTAGAATAACAGTAAAATATCCAGCATAATCTTCACATTACATAGAAATAATATGCGAAATAGCAATAGAAAAGCACTTTGATTCAGAAAGCAATGTTCACAGGCCTCTTCGAGGGGGAAACCTCTAGTCCTGCAGTGCTCTGTTACAATAATCTCCAAGCTAGGGTTTTCATACCCTCGACTCTTATTTATACTAAATATGTCTATTAAGAGAAGCATCTAGAGGAAGATCCTTCTAGAAGCGGAAGCTTCTATTAGGTCTTCTTACATCCGCCTTATTCTATTTTATTG
>ML777718.1:335306-353183 GCA_009831015.1 Picea engelmannii
GGCTTTCTTCAAGGGTTGACATCAATGACAACCAAACCAGATAATTAACAGAGGTTTGTTGTATCAAATGATGTTTTCTTGTGATATTGCTAACAATTGACTGGGAAAAGACATGTCGGGTTGCATTGTGGTATTTAGAACAAGATTTCTTACCAATTCTTTGAAAAACATCTACAAGGTTTCTAATAATATGATGACTAGTTTCTACACTTTTGACTGTTTTAATGCCTAAAATTCTCCTAACAACAATCAAACTTCTATATTTTAACAAAGATAAAAATAAATGACATTTAGCAGAATTGGATTTTGGCTCAAAATATTCTTGAATGGTTTTATAAGAGTGATAACGAATAGTACTGTTAGGTAACTTACCTTCAAGTGATGCTATACCACATGTTAGACCACTTTTATCGACCTGAATGTGTTTAGGATTTCTTTGCTGTGCAGTGCTCAAACTAGGTAGGGACGATGAACCCCTATTCTGGAACTCTTGACCTCTCTATTGTGGATTTAACAATGTTGCATTTCTTACCCCTTCAATCACTAATGGATCAACTGTGGGAGGAGAGTGGACATGTGATTTTCTAGTTTCTGGGACATTTGACTGTCCAACAAGAGATTGCACCACGAGACCTTGTTCACCACAATGTTGTACACCCATTTCTTTTCTAATTTAATCCATTGTATAATCAACTCTAAGAAAATCCTCCATCATCTGGTCATCCACAAAACGTTGTCTTGATGAGATTGTTTGGATTTATCTCTAATGAACTCTTGCGCTTTGCTTCTGGTGATGGAGGAGAAACAATAGCAACATTTATTCCACTAGAAATTGGTTTTCCCTCTTCTAAAATCCTACACTTTGACATATGTAAATTTGTTTTTTCTCTTTCTTATTCTACCTTTTCGATTAGTTTCATTTTTATCGAGGAATTTCTTCCTCAAATCCAGTGGTTCCCCATGTTTAAACATAAAAATTGGCTTCCAAACACCCTCCACAAATTTGTCTTTGTATTATGTAAGAAGGAAAAAATAAGTGGAGAAATTTGTTTTTGTATTACAAAATAAGACACATCTAATAATTTTGATTCCAATTCCAATTCTGATTGGACTTGGACAAAATTTTCTTCCAATTCCAAGAAGATGCAAACAACATTTCCAATTGCACTTGGACAAATTTGTCTTCCAATTCCAAGATGACACAAGAAGATACAAACAACAATTTCAATTGCACTTGGAAAAATGTGTCTTCCAATTCAAAGAAGACACAAGAAGATACAAACAACAATTCCAATTGCACTTGGACAAATTTTTCTTCCATTTCAAAGAAGATGCAAAAGATACAAGTTACAACAATTCCAACAACACTTGGATACATGTTTCTTCCAATTCCAAGAATACACAAGAAGATACAAACAACAATTCTAGTTGCACTTGGACAAATTTGTCTTCCAATTCTAAGAAAACACAAGAAGATACAAACAACAATTCCAATTACACTTGGAAAAATTTGTCTTCCAATTCCAAGAAGACACAAGAAGATACAAACAACAATTCCAATTGCAATTGGACAAATTTGTCTTCCAATAACAAGAATACACAAGAATATACAAACAACAATTCCAATTTCACTTGGACAAATTTGTCTTCCAATTCCAAGAAGACACAAGAAGATACAAACAACAACTCTAATTGCACTTGGAAAACTTTTCTTCCAATTCCAAGAAGACATGAGAATATACAAACAACAATTCCAATTGCACTTGGATAAATTTGTCTTCCAATTCTAGGAAGAAACAAGAAGATACAAACAACAATTCCAATTGCACTTGGATAATTTTGTCTTCCAATTCTAGGAGGAAACAAGAATATACAAACAACAATTCCAATTGCACTTGGATAAATTTGTCTTCCAATTCCAAGAAGACACAAGTAGATACAAACAAAAATTCCACTTGCACTTGACAAATTTGTCTTCCAATTTTTCCTACAATGGTATGGCAATAACACAAAAGTCTCTATGAATCTAACAAGAACACTAAAATAAGTAAAACACGTCTGTGCGAGATTTTTTTGTCTGAAGATGTCGCATATTTTTTTCGGCCATGTGATATATGAGGTGGAGTGTGATTGGCACCAAACACTTCATAACAGAAACATGTGCGTGTTTCTAGAACGCATTTGCACCAAAGTGTGTGTGCATTCTAGGAATGTGCATGCATTCCCGTTGAACATAATCGACCAACATATACAACTCAGTCAATTCATAGGAGCACATGTGTGCTATTAATGCAACATATATAGCATTTAATATACACCAAACCTATTTATGAATAAATATGTATAGGGGTATGGGGACAACTAAGGCCTAAGGGGTTAGGATTGAAATTGTTTTCAAGGATAAAGCAATAGTTAGAGCACCAAGATGTGGGTGATGTGGGTGCAAGGGTTGTACACAAGTTATATGCATAGTGTACTCAGGGATATTATGAAGATAGGGTTAAGGATTGAGTATAAGTTATTCCTAGGCTTAGATGGATCTATGGGGGTCTATTTCATGGTCTACGTCAAGCTCTAGGTCAAAATCAAAATCTACATCTAGCTCTATGTGGTAGTCTAGGTCATGGTCTACATCAAGATCTAAGTCCGGTGACAAGATATTTGGAGGAATGGAACCTAATGAAGTGGACATTATGACCGTTTGCCAATTTGGAGGCTTAGAGATTATGAGATCGTAGTGTACCCAAATTGAAAGGAGTGTTTGGAGGTGGAGAGATAATGATATTGCAATGAACCATTTGTAGGCCCATACATCATGATATTGTAGTACACCCAAGTTGAAATGACCGTTTGAGGCAGAAAGATGTGAGATTGTAGTGCACGCTTTGGAGTGTCGGATCAAATCAGATTATGATTAGTTTTATTCTATATTTTCTGGGAAGAGGTGAAGGTCATAAAATGCACCACAAAGAGAACATCATTTGCATTCATTTCATTTACAGTTTTTATTTTGCAATTTGTTTTCTTTGTTGATATGAATTTCCTTGAGGCTTGCTATAGTGGGAAAACCCCCTATGGACTACACTAGGGTTCTAAAGTGGAGGCATAGCTAACCATATAAAGTCTCCTACTTTTAACAACTATCCCGACATTACCCCACATTCATGTATACAATACAAAGTATAGGGATCTGGTAGGCTTACCTTAAACTCTGCATTCAGTGTCGATCCCTTTGTGCTCAGTTGTTTCTCAACTACATATCTCCTCCCAAGGCTAACTTTCATTCACAAAAAGACAAACAATAAAATATGAACATGCATTCTATATATGGATTAGTGGGAAGATGTCATAACAAAATGTAAATAAATCATAAAGATTGAACATATCATTTGGCGGGACGGAAAAAGTACTCCTTTATATTAATCTCACAAAGTCACTTAAAATATGAGACTGGCAACTGCTCCTCGAACTCAGTCTTGGGATCCTCTTCACCAAACTCCAACAGATTCCACGTAACTTTATCCTCTTCATTTCTCTCTAGGGAAATGACATATGCTTGCAATGGAGGAAAAAGGGATGGAATAAGGAATTCTAGCTCAAACTCACAATGTGGCTACAAATTCTTGGGGCAAGGGGGAATACTGAAATGGGAAGAGTTTCTTTGCTCTCATGCTTCTCCTTGGAACAGGACCCTGACATCTTATTTCATATGCCAAAAAGATAGTTATTTAGTTGGGTGACTGAATATGGGCGGTCAATTGCTTAGGAAACTACCCAAAAGCCTATATCCCCTTGCAATTTTTTATTTTTTGCAATTTTTGTGAGCATACGCGGGCTTTAATGGTGCATATGGCATACGCACATGATTTGTAGAGGTGCATCAAGTGTTTGAATGTGGGCAGTAGTGGTGAAGGGTGCGTGCATATTCAAAAATATGGTTTTTAAGAAGAGATGTTCAGTGATGGCTTGGAAAAAATAGCAAGTAAGATGGCCTGATGCCAGGTATGCATGTATGGTGCAATTTAGGGTTATAACAGATGCCCCCTAATGTGTGAGGTTAGAAGAGCATTTGATGGCCTAAATACATTACAAATCTTCACTAATGTATGAAGGGAGTGAGCCTGGGACCAGAGTTCGGGAGGTGCCATCTGCAAAATAATAATTGTCTCACCAAGGTGGGCATACGCATGCTCGGGATGAAATAAAATCATGGTTGCTAATCAAATACACTGCAGATCCATGTCATATAACTATATAAAGTGTATACTCGAGCAATACACAGTGGATCTACATCTCAAAATCAAAAGATATACTTGTATAGTATCCATCTTCAAGAAGCTAATGACGCCTAATGGTTGGGGATGAGGTCTTCAGAGCTCGAGCAAAAACTTCAAGATCTTCAAAAATCTGGTAGGAGTGTAATATGAGCATACGAATTCACTACCCAGAGGTCTTCGATGGCTCGTCGGGAATATATAAGAGGATATCGGTGATTAGGCACAAAACTTCATTGATTTTGAACAAGGACTTGATTGGACTTTCGGGATGGCCGGGCATGAGAACAAGAGACAAACTATTGAAGGGATGACTCAAATTGGGTACAACCTCCCTTGGACAATAGCACGACAAAATGATGAGACTCGAGTAGCATGGTATTGACATAAGTTTACGATGTAGGAGGCAACACAAACTCTCCATATGTTTGGAAGAATAACCAAATGGAGGAGTACACAACTCTATGTAGCGAGAACAACTTCTTAAGGTCATATTATATCCCATAGCTTGACGAACAAATGGAAGGATGTGCTTTGTCCAAGGGCGACTCATTGTGCTGCCAACAAAATAAAATACCTTTCCCTTCCTCTTTTTGGGGTATATTTGATTTTTTTTTTCTTTTTCAATAATTTTGGAAATCTTGAAAAAGAATAAAAGAATGTTGCGTTACAAAGGAGGAATGAGTGTCGCAGACATACTAGTTCTAGGTGCAAGGAACAAATTTATCCTCATAGCAAGGAGACATATGTAGGAAAAGGACACTTGGGAAAATTCCTCCATGGGTCAAGGTGTCAAGACGCAGAGGAAAAGTGCTACAAGGCTTGCGGATAAGGCATGCTTTAATGGTTCAGTTGAGAGCAACATGGAGTCGACATTAGGCCAAAGACGTAGGGATGCAAATGCAATTAATAAGACACAATGATAACGTCCTTCAATGTAATTTTAACGAGCCCAGAGAAGGTAATATTGATGGTTTTTCATTTTTAGAGAGTCTGAAAAAGTGTAAAAGAAGACTCCACCGGGATACCTTTTTCGAAGGTAGTCTAGTCGGTTCGAAAAAAGGGTAAACTAGCACCGAAAATATGTCTATTCAAAACCATTTTAATGAGTGTGGAAAAGATAAGATCACTCGACAATATTTTCAATTTTAAGGAGTTTGAAAAGAGCTTAGCTATGGACTCGCTGGCTTTTTCTAGATTTAGCCTTCCTAGCCCGAAAAAGTGAAATTTACTGAGGATAACTCACCCAAGGTGTACCTTTTTCCTCCTTAATCTACAGGCTAGAAAAAGGGGTAAACTCATGCCAGTAGATGTTTTTCTGAACCAATTAACGAGTGTGAAAGAACAAGGTCACTCAACGATCTTTTCACTTTTATGGAGTCTGAAAAGAGCTTAACTATGGACTCCATGGGGGTTCCTTTTTCGTAAATTTAGTCCCTCAAGCCCGAAAAAGGGGTAAAATTATACCTGAGAATACTCTTCTAGCAAACCGAAGCTCCTAGAGTATACCTTTGTTTGAACAATTGATCGTCTAGACCAAAAAAGGGGTAAACTACCACCAGATAGACGTGCCTTCAAGTATTAGTTTGGTGAGCGTGAAAGGCAACAAGATCTCTCTTCAATCTTTTCATGATTAAAGAGTCTGAAAAGGGATTAAAGAAGACTCATCATTGTTTGGGAGTCCCGAGGGTGAGGTCAAGAGTGATGATGAATCATGCAAATGGGGCTCAAAATCGTAATCAGGACAAGACTAACAAGGACTCCCGAGCTTAAGGTCATTAACAACGACATGGACGCCAAAAGAAATGAGGGTATAACTAGGGCATCCATGTAGAGTCTGGTTCTACCTCTAAATTATGACACTTATAAAACAAGAATTATGGTTCCATGTTGCAACTCGGTGGGTTCGATCCTATGGTAAAGAAAAAAAGACAATGAGATGCAAAAAGTGGAGGTGGAATCCTAACTTAAATGCAAAAAGTTGGAAAAACAAATTTTCACCAAAGGACCTTTAAAAGTGACTCAACTCTCAAAAATTTACCCAAAACCAAAAGTGAAGTGTATCGTACCATCCCATAAGAAACTCAAGCACCACACTAAATGATTTTCAAGTTAGAAAAAAAAAATGATAAAGGGTCCAAAAAATGACAAAAAGGGACCAAAAAAGTCTATAAATAGAAGTTGGCAGCTCATTATCACCATTGTAAATTGAGAATTGACCAAAAATTCAAAAACACCACTTCCCTAAAAGAGTTGATTCTGGGAGCTTCAGAGGACGAAATGAACTTCCGCTCATACCAAGTAAGTACAAACTAGCTCCTCTTGCATTTCTATACTTTCCTTTTGCATTTAATTTGGTGTTTGGGGAGGCATGTACCTCTAAAAACTGTTGGCCCTACGTGTACGCAGACTGTCATAGAACAACCCGCATATGTCCGTGTGAAAAAAAAAATCTTCCCACATGCATACACAACTGTGTCCAATACAACCCGCATACACCCTCAAAGATGTGGAAGATTTTAAAAATACAAGATTTAATTTGCCATGAAATTGTCATTTTGCAGGATGTATGTCCACTGGAGAGAGAGAGAGAGGGAGCATGAGGACATGGATATTTTGGTCTATGAGGACCCCACACCTATGGCTGCATTGAGAAAATGCGGTTTGTGGAAGTTCTTCCGGTGTCCGTTTATGAGGGCACAACCCAGATTGTTGAACGTCTTGCTAGATTACTGGCATCCTGACGTTGATGAATTCATGATCGAGGTGAAGTCTTTGACTCCAATGACTGAAGACACTTACTTATTGACTGGTCTGTCGAGGAGAGGTGATCCAGTCAACTTGCATTCTTTTCCCCCCGGGCCTCACAACATTGAGGAGTTGATTGGACTCCATTTTGAGGTTGACACTAAGAAAGTAGGTTCTCAGGTGTTGATTAACAAGATTACCAATCTATTACTGAAAGTGATAGTTCTACTTATTGGGCAGATTACTGGATCCACGGCTTTACATCAGGCCTCCCGAGTGCACATGCATTGTGCAATGTAGTGCTGAAATGCATGAATTTTTTATTGGAGTACGACCTTGCTAGACTGCATGAAGAGACAACTCACCAAGTGTCGTTGGGGGGAAAACAAAAAATTCAAGTTTGGGACCATTTTGTGCTCTTTCTTCTTCAAGAGGGTACCCAGTATTAGTCCACAAGAGACAGTGCAGGGGCATGTGGCCTCTCCCCCGCAGTGTGTAGATGGGAGTCATTGCTGCCACATGAGGGGGGCAGAAGAACCATAGAGGCCTTTGATGATAAGTTTTTTGACTGGTGGGCACAAAAAATTTCGAAAATAGAGGACTACACCTATGCCATGATCAACTTTTCTAGGGATCCGGACATGCATGTACCTCCTGGAGGTGATCAAGGAGAGATAGGTACATTTCTTTTTTAAAGTTATTTAATTTTTTATTTCTTTTTATGTATATCATTTTCTAAGTGTACCAGAGTATTTGACAACTATGTATCTGTTATGTACATATGTGGGACCAATGCGTCGAGCAGACTTCTCGAGGACTAGACGACGTCCTTGACCAGATGCAGTACCTTCCACAGTCGTTGGACCAGTAGCAACAAAAACAGTGGGACCTCCAGCCAGAGAGGCTGAGAGAGTATTGAGACGGGTGGAGAAGAACCTCACTGCGCTCACTTGTACAGTCCTACGGAAGGGATCGAGGATCTCCCACAGTCGATGTAACCTCATGTGGTTGGGGTACCACAGAATTAGGTCCAACTCTTTTGGCATTTGGCAAACTCCGTTGTTAACTACAGCAGGGCCAATAGGCCCAGCCCTTAGTTAGGATGGACTTCTTACATTCTGAGGGAACCTTTTGTATATTTTGAGGGCATAAGACCCGTGACTCTTACTGGACATGTATTTTTTTGAGGCACTTGTGCCCACCTATGTACTCTAATACTTTTGATATATATATTCATATTTACATATTTTTATGTCTTATGGATTACATTTATTTACAAATGTATTTACATGTGCGTGTGTGTGATTTTCCTTACATGTGTGCAATATGCCAATCTAATACATGATTAAATAGAGTATCTGTGATTTGATTCAATCTCCTAGGAACATGGATATATGTAATGTAATCAAAGCTTTCTTCTAAGAGATGCACCCTAAGGAACCGTTGGTGTAGAGTAGGATCGTAAACAAGGTAAACCCCATTTAACTGACGCACAACCAGCTGAGCATCTAAGTAGACCTAGAGGTGAGAGATACCATGCAAAAAAGTGGCACAAAGAAACTCTAAAAATACGTTGTATTCGACAACATTGTTTGTGGTGTCACTTAAACAGATACCTCCTGAAGATAGAAACTGGCCCTGAGGTGTGAAAATCACCCAAGCTGTGGAAGAAAGCTTCCAAGTGTGTCAGCTAGCACCATTCGCAAACCCAACAAACACCTTTGATTCACTTGA
Organism: Picea engelmannii; assembly: GCA_009831015.1. Classification (NCBI taxonomy): domain Eukaryota; kingdom Viridiplantae; phylum Streptophyta; class Pinopsida; order Pinales; family Pinaceae; genus Picea; species Picea engelmannii. The sequence goes on from ML777718.1 coordinate 344,063, forward strand.
CATCTGCCATAGTGAAAAATATGACATAAAAAATGACACGTACATAAAACAATGATATTGCAATGAACCGTTTGTAGCCCCAGACATCATGAGATTGTAGTACACCCGAGTTGAAATGACCATTTGAGGCGGAAAGATGTGAGATTGTAGTGCACCCTTTGGACTGTCGGATCAGATCATATTATGATTAGTTATATTCTATATTTCTGGGAAGAGGTGGAGGTCATAAAATGCACCACAAAGAGAACATCATTTGCATTCATTTCATTTACAGTTTTTCTTTTGCAATTTGTTTTCTTTGTTGATATGAATTTCCTTGAGGCTTGCTATAGCGGGAAAACCCCCTACAGACTACACTAGGGTTCTAAAGTGCAGGCAGAGCTAACCATCTAAAGTCTCCTACTTTTAATAACTATCCTGACATTACCCCACATTCATGTATAAAATACAAAGTATAGGGATCCGGTAGGCTTACCTTAAACTACGCTTCCAATGTTGATCCCTTTGCACTCAGTTGCTTCTAGACTGCAGATCTCCTCCCAAGGATAACTTGCATTCACCAAAAGAAAAACAAGAAAATACGAACATGCATTCTATATATGGATTAGTGGGAAGATGTCATAACAAAATGTAAATAAATCATAAATATTGAACACATCATTTGGCGTGACGGAAAAAGTACTCCTTTATATTAATCTCACAAAGTCACTCAGAATATGAGACCGGAAATAGGGTTATGTATGGTGCAATTTAGGGTTATAACAGATGCCCCCTAATGTGTGAGGTTAGAAGAGCATTTGATGGCCTAAATACATTACAAATCTTCACCAGTGTACAAAGTGAGTGAGCCTGGGACCAGAGTTCGAGAGGTGCCATCTGCAAAATAATAATTGTCTCACCGAGGCGGGCATACCCATGCTCGGGATGAAATAAAATCATGGCTGCCAATAAAATACACTGCAGATCCATGCCATATAACTATATAAAGTGTATACTCGAGCAATACACAGTGGATCTACATCTCAAAATCAAAAGATATACATGTATAGTATCCATGTTCAAGAAGCTAATGATGCCTGATGGTTGGAGATGAGGCCTTCAGAGCTCGAGAAACAACTTCAAGATCTTCAAAACTCGGGTAGGAGTGTAATATGAGCATACGAATTCACTACCCAGAGGTCATTGATGGCTCGTCGGGAATAGACAAGAGGATCTCGGTGATCAGGCACAAAAATTCATTGATTTTGAACAAGGATTTGATTGGACTTTAGGGATGGCTAGGCATGAGGACAAGAGACAAACCATAGAAGGAATGACTCAAATTGGGTACAACTTCCCTTAGATAATAGCATGACAAAATGATGAGACTCAAGCAACATGGTATTTACATAAGTTTACAATGCAGGAGGCAACGCAAACTCTCCATATGTTTGGAAGAATAACCAAACAAAGGAGTACACAGCTCTATGTAGCGAGAACAACTTCCTAAGGTCATATTATATCCCATAGCTTGATGAGCAAATGGAAGGATGTTCTTTGTCCAAGGGAGACTCATTGTGCTTCCATCAAAAGAAAATACCCTTCCCTTCCTCTTTTTGGGGTATATTTGATTGTTTTTTGTCTTTTTCAATAATTTTGGAAATCCTGAAAAAGAATAAAATAATTCTATGTTACAAAGGAGGAACGAGTGTCATGGACATACTAGTTCCAAGCACAAGGAACAAATTGATCCTCAAAGCAAGGAGATATATGTAGGTAAAGGAAACTTGGGAAAATTCCTCCATGGGTCAAGTTGTCAATATGCAGAGGCAAAGTGCTACAAGGCTTGCGCATAAGGCATGCTTTAATGGTTCAGTTGAGAGCAACATGGAGTCGATATTAGGCCAAAGACGCAGGGATGCAAATGCACTTAATAAGACACAATGATAACATCCTTCAATGTAATTTTAATGAGCCTAGAGAAGGTAAGATTGATGGTTTTTCATTTTTAGAGAGTCTGAAAAGTGTAAAAGAAGACTCCACTGGGGTACCTTTTTCGAAGGTAGTCTAGTCGGTTCGAAAAAGGGGTAACCTAGCACCGAAAAGATGTCTATTCAAAACCATTTTAATGAGTGTGAAAAAGATAAGATCACTTGACAATCTTTTCAATTTTAAGGATTCTGAAAAGAGCTTAACTATGGACTCGCTGCCTTTTTCTAGATTTAGTCTCCCTAGCTCGAAAAAGTGAAATTTACTGAGGAGAACTCTCTCGAGGAGACGAATCTCTCGAGGTGTACCTTTTTCCTCCTTAATCTACATGCCAGAAAAAGGGGTAAACTCATGTCAGTAGATGTTTTTCTGAACAAATTAACGAGTGTGAAAGAACAAGGTCACTCAACGATCTTTTCACTTTTAAGGAGTCAGAAAGGAGCTTAACTATGGACTCCATGCTGGTTCCTTTTTCGTAAATTTAGTCCCTCAAGCCCAAAAAATTATACCTGAGAATACTCTTCTAGCGAACCAAAGCTCCTAGAGTATACCTTTGTTCTAACAATTGATCATCCAGACCGAAAAAGGTGTAAACTACCGCCAGACAGGTGTGCCTTCAAGTATTAATTTGGCGAGTGTGAAAGGCAACAAGATCTCTCTTCAATATTTTCATGTTTAAAGAGTCTGAAAAGGGATTAAAGAAGACTCATCATTGTTTGGGAGTCCCGAGGGTGAGGTTAAGAGTGATGATGAATCATGAAAATGAGGCTCAAACTCGTAATCAAGACAAGACTAACAAGGACTCCCAAGCCTAAGGTCATTAACAACAGCATGGATGCCAAAAGCAATGATGATCTAACTAGGGAATCCATGTAGAGTCCAGTTCTACCTCTAAATTATGACACTTATAAAAAAACAATGATGGTTCCATGTTGCAACTCAGTGGGTTCGATCCTATGGTAAAGCGAAAAAGACAACGAGACGTAGAAAGTGGAGATGGAATCCTAACTTAAATGCAAAAAGTTGGAAAAACAAATTTTCACCAAAGGACCTTTAAAAGTGACTCAACTCTAAGAAATTTTCCCAAAACCAAAAGTGAAGTGTATCGTACCATCCCATAAGAACCTCAAGAACTATGCTAAATGATTTTCAAGCTAGAAAAAAAAAATGACAAAGGGTCCAAAAAATGACAAAAAGGGGCCAAAAAAGTCTATAAATAGAAGTTGGCAGCTCATTATCACCATTGGAAATTGAGAATTGACCAAAAATTCAAAAACACCCCTTTTCTAAAAGAGTTGATTACGAGAGCTTCAGAGGACAAAATGAACTTCCGCTTGGACCAAGTAAGTACAAACTAGCTCCTCTTGCATTTCTATACTTTCTTTTTGCAATTAATTTGGTGTTTAGGGGGGCATGCACCTCTAAAAAATGTCATCCCTACATGTACACGGGCTGTCATAGGAAAATCTGCATATGCCCGTTTGTAGAAAACAATCTTCCCACGTGCATACACGACTGTGTCCAATACAACCCACGTACACCCTCAAAGATGTGGAAAATTTTAAAAATACAAGATTTAATCCTCCATGAACTTGTCATTTTGTAGGATGTATGTCCACTAGAGAGAGAGGGAGTATGAGGACATGGATATTTTGTTTTATGAGGACCCCGCAGCTATGGCCGCATTGAGAAAATGCAGTTTGTGGAAGTTCTTCTCGTGTCCGTTTATGAGGGCACAACCCAGGTTGTTGAACGCCTTGCTAGATTACTGGCATCCTGACGCTGAGGAATTCATGATCGAGGGGAAGTATTTGAATCCAATGACTGAAGACATTTACTTACTGGCTGGTCTCTCGAGGAGGGGTGATCCAGTCAACATGCATTCTTTTCCCCCTGGGCCTCACAACATTGAAGAGTTGATTGGACTCCATTGCGAGGTCAGCACTGAGAAAGTAGGTTCTCAGGTGTCGATTAACAAGATTACCAATCTATCACTGAAAGTGATAGTTCTACTTATTGGGCGGATTACTAGATCCGTGGATTTACATAAGGCTTCCCGGGCGCACATGCATTGTGCAATGCAGTGCTTAAATGCATGAATTTTTTATTGGAGTACGACAATGCTAGACTACATGAAGAGACGGCTCACTGAGTCTCGTGGGTGGGAAAACAAAAACTTTAGGTTCAGGACCATTCTCTGCTCTTTCTTCTTCGAGAGGGTACCCAGTATTAGTCGACGAGAGACAGTGTGGGGGCATGTGGCATCTCCCCCGCAGTGTGTAGATGGGAGTCATTTCTGCCACATGAGGGGGGCAGAAGAACCATAGAGGCCTTCGATGATAAGTTTTTTGACTGGTGGGCATGATAGATTCCTACAATAGAGGACTACCCCTATGCCGAGATCAACTCTTCTAGGGATCTGGACATGCCCGTACCTCCTGGAGGTGATCAAGGAGAGATAGGTATGTTTGTTTTTTAAAGTTGCTTAATTTTTTATTTATTTATATATATATATCATTTTTTAAGTGTACCGGAGTATCTGACAACTATGTATCTGTTATGTACATATGTGGGACCAATGCGTCGAGCAGACTTCTTGAGGACTAGGTGACGTCCTTGACCAGAGGCGGTACGAGTCGTAGTCGTCGGACCAGCAGCAACAACAATAGGGGGACCTCCATCTGGAGAGGCTGAGAGAGTATTGAGATGGGTGGAGTAGAACTTCACCACGCTCACTCATGCAATCCTATGGTAGAGATCGAGGATCTCCCACAGTCGATGCAACATCATGTGGTTGGGGTACCACAAACCTGGGTCCAACTCTTTCAGCATTTGGAAAACTCTGTTGTTCACTACGGCAGGGCCAACAGGCCCCGCCCTTAGCTAGGATGGACTTCTTATGTTCCGAAGGAACCTTTTGTATATTTTGATGGCATAATCCCCGTAACGCTTATTGGACATGTATTTTTTTGAGGCGCTTGTGCCCACCTATGTACTCTGATACTTTTGATATATATATTCATATTTACATATTTTTATGTCTTATGGATTACATTTATTTACAAATGTATTTACATGTGCATGTGTGTGCTTTTCCTTACATGTGTGGAATATGCCAATCTAATACATGATTAGCTAGAGTATTTGTGATTTGATTCAATCTCCTAGGAACATGGATATACGTAATGTAATCAAAGCTTCATTCTAAGAGACATACCCTAAGGAAGAGTTGGTGTAGAGTAAGATCATAAACATGGTAAACCCCATTTAAATGAGACACAACTAGTTGAGCGTCTAAGTAGACCCGGAGGTGAGAGATACCATGTGAAAAAGTGACATGGAGAAACTCTAAAACTGCGTTGTATTCGACAACATTGTTTGTGGTGTCACTTAAAAAGATACCTCCTGAAGATATAAACTGGCCCTGAGGTGTGAAAATCACCCAAGCTGCGAAAGAAAGCCTCCAAGTGTGTTAGCTAGCGTCGTTCGCAAACCCAACAAACACCTCTGATTCACTTGACATCTGCCATAGTGAAAAATATGACATCAAAACCGACACGTACATAAAATAATGATATTGCAATGAACCGTTTGTAGGCCCAGACATTATGAGATTGTAGTACACCCGAGTTGAAATGACCGTTTGAGGTGGAAATATTTGAGATTGTGTTGGTAGCCAAATCACATTTTTCCATTGTCTTATAAGCTGCCTACACCAATGTTTTGCAAACATCATTTTTTCGTCACAATTTTTCAAATGAACGACACTTTTATTATTTGCGCCTTTGCATGCTTATTTTCGTTTTGTTTTCATGACTGTAAGCGTGAAAACATTCGTCTTTCGAAGTCACATTGAAGTCATTATTTGAATTGTCATGATCCTTTCTGTCAATATGCATATTGCACTTACTTTTTACTTATCGTTATGCAACTGGCAAAACCTTCGAACTATACTCATTGGACATTTTTGTATTGATTGTGTGACTTGGTTTCGTTGAGTTTGTAATGCATTGGCATTTGGAGTTGCATTTTATTCGACCTACTTGACCTTTGGTTTCATGAAAATGCATAGGGGTTATGATTAAATTTTTTTTTACATATGTCTTTTGATATAATCCCTATGTAAATGTTTTCGTAACTATTGGTATGTTGATTATATAAAAACACATTCGCACATTGGTTAAACGATTGATATGAGTTGATACATTGGCGCATGGTTAAAACATTCGGTTTTGGTTTCAAATTGAATAATTCATGGTTTAAAACTTTGGCACAATGATTGATTGTGTGTTAGTTTATACACTTACCATTTGGTTCATTGGTCGACTAATTCACATAATTGTTGAACTATGCTATAATGGGTAGAACAACTATGTAAACCGGTGGTTGTACTTTGGTAATAACTCTTATGCATGGTAGAGATAAACTCCACCACCTTCGCACGATGGAATTTATGCCTATCCCTTATCCTCGTTCACTTCTGTTAGCTCAGGTAGCTCTGCTCCTGTGTGTGTTATGATCCGAACCCTCGGCTTACCATGTGCTCGGCTCCATGGCACCATTCGTGTGAATCGAGCCAAACGGAAACCAAGCCTTGTTAATGTTTGACAATGCCCACAAAGATTTGGACGATAACGGATGGCTCACCTTCGTGCAGAGATTTGAGGGTTTTAACCTATTCGTGGCACAACAGTTCGCTTTAACTTTCGATGGCTATAGAGCAAAGGTGGGTGATATCCAGTTGGAAATCGATGAGGGATTTATCAGTTCTGCTACAGCGTTACCTGCCACAGGTCAGCGTTGGTTCAAAAATTCGAAAGTAGAAGAGGTTCCATCGTCATTTCTGTTTCTCTCATGAAAAGTCACCTCTTGTGACAGAGGTATGCCCATATCTATGCTCAAACCACGTTGGAACAACCTTTTGATCATAGTCAAGCAATTCGTGACATGTGAAGGTCGATACAGACTTGTGTTTCTATACCATCTGCGTTTGCTAATGAATTTTATGGAATACCCATTGAATATGCCCTTTTACTTTTAGCACAGCCTATATAAAATGTCGAAAAGGTTTAAAAGGCAGAAGGCTGACAGTAGCCTGTTCCACCATGGGATTATTAAACTTATTGTTGTTTATCACTTGAGTTTACATGGTGATAGCTGGAGAGATTTCATCGCTCGAAATGGTTTCAAGGACACAAACCCTATATAGGTTGACAAGCCTGTGGTGAGTGAAGTCAAGGCTGGACCACCCATGCCCTTCCATATCCTATTGCTCGCCCCTAAGCCTATGTTCGACCCTCCTATTGACTTACCAGACGTTGGAACTGAGAAGGCCGAGACTATTAAAAAGCCTGTAAGCAAAAAGCCCAAGGCAAACCCTACTGCTAATTCCAAGGGTAAAAAGAACGCGAGGGTCATTTCAAGGATGGCTAGAACCAAACCTAAACCCTCTACTGAGTCAAAGCCTACAATCCTTAGTGAGGATTCCGACTCAGACATAGAACAATTTTTAGCCGATGAGTACCCTTACTCACAGGGTTTATGCCCCAAGCCACCGTATGATTTCGTGACAAATATTTCCCTCTGCCTAAGGAATAACGCTGGCTACCCTGGTATCAAATTGCCTAGCGAAACCCTCAACGATGTGTCCAAACCCTCACTTGCTCCTTCAAACCCCACACAACCGTCATGTGACCAATGCGAGTTATGGTTGGAACGATACTACATTGATGTCCCCCTACTACAATTGAAAATTCAATCGCTGGAAGATCAAATTACAGTATTAACCAACCAAAGAGACCAGCTCCAAGCAACTGATAAAAAGAAGAAGACAAATGGCTCCATCCTTTTCAAGAATGTTGAATCAGCCACAACCGTTATCAACTCCAAATTGTCATGATCCAGCCATACAGGTATGAATTTTGGTATCGTTTTAGTTTTGCGAATGATCAAGGTTAATATAATGATTTGAATTCTGTGTTCAAATAGCTCTATTTCTCATTCAAATGCCTCTATCATTCGGTGTTCACCCTGTACATTGTTTTGCTTTCCTAAAAATAAGTGGAGTTTCGTTTTGATACATGATTTGATCATTCCTAGTTTAGTCACTGGTAGATTTGTGTCGGATTTGATTGGTTTTCGATTGGATTTGATTTGATTGAGTTGGCGAAAATTCATGGTTTGTTTAAATGGATTTGTTTCGTATCTATTCAGAGAAAGAAGTTTTCATGCTAGATTTAGAATACAATCAGGTTTGGATTTGATTTCGTTATGATTTATATGTTGTGATTGGCGAATGATTTCGTGAGTTTGGTTGTTACGATGCTCTGTCATATAATGTTCTATATTTTATCGTTTCCAAGTTGGGAAAAATGACTCTGTTTTCATGGAAACAATACTTTCACTTTATGTCTGTGTGAATAATATTCACGCCCGAATCATGGAATGGATTTGATTCATGACAACTATGCTAAACTCAGTCGATTGATTCGCTTGATTGGATTGTTGTTAGTTCGATCATTTTCATGAGTTAGATTTGTATCATAAATGAATGCTCTGTTTGATTTTAAATTTGCAAAACAAATTGATTGACTGTGTTATCTCTACCAAATCCGGTTACAATTCGTTTGAGTGGAACGATTTTGTTCAAGGTCAATCGATCTTGTTTACCCCAGTTTGCAAAAACAAACGATCGGATATCTCACACGAACTCGGTTACACCTTGTTACGATTTCGTTTGTGAACAATTACGCACCTGTGTTGGTTTAATTCGCTTATGGTATAAATCGTTTGCTATGTCGTTACAGCTATAACAAATTGTAAATGATTTTGTTTGGATTCGATCGTATCTTATGTTTAAACATTACCTATGATTTGTTTTGATTATATCGGTTTCAATTGAATATCAAACGATTTCTCAACAGTTAATCATGATCCTGTTCGTTCGATTTTGTGGTAACCAAAGAAACAAAGTACACCTGTCTCTCTATTCGGTTGAATGATTTTTTATCCTGTTTGATTTCAAATGGTATAACAAATTCAAATTGAATCATTCATTTTCAAATAGCTATTGGATGATAATTGAATTTAATTCTTTAAAAGATTTTCAATTGATTTTAAATACTGATTCTGTGTCTTATTTAGACCAGCTACA
>ML777718.1:353323-399958 GCA_009831015.1 Picea engelmannii
TGTGGGAGAACCAGGATTATGGATTTCTAATACAAACTAAGACAAAAGTTGATGTTCTGCTACAACTTTCGCTTTCATAATATCAATCTTTTGTTTCATGTTTATGCTTATCAATTTGCACTTGATTAGTGACTACTTTAGCTATCATAGTCTTTTGCAAAATGATATGATCGAATTAATGTGATCCATGTCTGATTTCTTTCATTAATTTAAAGAATACAACAATTACTTAGTTCAGCTAATGAACGACAGATTTCTCTTCTTCATCAATTGAACTATTGTGTATAGATCTTTACATACAGGTTTATCTAACTGTAAAGATTTATAAATTATAAGATTGTTGTTATTTTTTATGTCTTGTTTGTCATGTAATCAAACTTGTAGAGCACTGCAGCGTATCATTTACGAGAAGCTCCTGGATAATTCAGTGCGGGTTTCCTCCCTCTGATCAACTAAAACAATCATCATACACAGGGCAGATCTGGAGCATTTCTCCAGGTGAGTTTGTGATTTATTTTCATTAATTTGTTAGTATAATATTAGTATTTTAGTTAGTTAGAATTAGTAATTTAGTGATTTAGTTTAGTTAGTTTTCTTTTTTATTTCTGTTCATAAAATTATAAAATCAACAAAAAAAAAATATCTCTTTCTGTTTTAGGACGTAATACAAATGAGTTTTTTAGGTTTTATTTAAATCTGTAAAATGTAGATATTGTGCATTTTGTGAATAAGTTATATTTCAGTTAGTAGTTAGATAGTTAATTAATTAGTAGATTGTATATATAGAATAGTTATTTTTAGTTTATTAGTTAGTTTTATTTTGTTTTTAATTAGATTAGTTAGTTTAGAATATTTTTTCTTTTTTGTTTTCTTAGGACCTTAGATCGTCTAACGGAGCCACTAAACCCGTCAGGGTGGTTCATTCCAAATGACTTGGGTTATTAGACAACCCCGGACCGGTTCCACTCTCTCAGTTGATGGACAGTCAATTTCTCCCGTCAACAAATGGCGCTAGAAGGAGGGCCTGAACTTAATTAATGACACGAGGCAGTCACAAGACTCCTCCACCCCCTAATCGATCACCTATAGTGACTAGAAGCCATTCAAATGATAATATCTCCCCTCAAACAACAACTACTTCAACGGACGATCCGCGGATCACAGTTCAGCCAGCAACCCCTAATCCTACAGGTCGTGACATACAAGAGATTGTCTGTCAATCTCTTATAAAAACACATAGTGCCTTAGCTCGTCTTAGGCAACCAAACCATCCGTGGGGTCAACCTTTGGAATTATCTGATATTAGAGAACAATTAGGAGACACCAACCTCACTGTGAATCCCACAGATCCAATCTTAAATTCTGTTGTAGGAGGATCTGGGATACCTCCTTCACCACCTCCCTCATCTCCTTCCTCTTTTGGAGGAGATTCCTCTGACGAAGGCAATTCTCCTTCTCAGCCTTCCACACCCACTACCCCAATGGAAAATCAGAACAACCCTACTAGACCCTGGCTTGATCAGGATGCCGTAGCTGTACCTGGAGCTCAGCACCCTCTACCTAAATACCCGAAAAAATGGCTTCCCAAGTTTGACCCTGACTCAAAACAGATCGCTGAAGACTGCATTAAAATTTTTATGTTAGCCATTACACTCCGTAATGTCGAACATGAAGACATTGTCTGTAGGTTGTTCCCTTATACCTTCGAGGGCAATGCATCCACATGGTACTTTGCCCAATAACCCCATACCATCGTGTCTTGGGAAAAGTTCGAATCATGCTTTTTGGAAAAGTTCGGAGACAGTAAACCTTCGGAAGTCCTAGTAATGGATCTTTCTAGCTTAAAAATGAACCCAAAAGAAAAATTTAAAGACTTTAATCAAAGATTCTTAACACTTAAAAACCGAATCCCTGTGGATTCCATGCCTACCGAGAGTCTTATAATAACTTACTACACTAAAGATTTGCATCAAAGTATAGCTATTTGGGTTAAACGATCTAAGAAAGCCACGTTGTTAGAAGCCTTCGAGGAAGCCATCCAGATTGAAAAAGACATACTTAGTCTTAAAGACTCTTCTAGCTACGAAACAGAAACTAGTTCTTCTTCCAAAAAGAAGATCGAAATTCTCCCCAGACCCACTACAAGTAAAACGCAACCTGAAAGCTCAGATTTAGAGAACTTAACTAAAGTTGTTCAAAAACTGTCAAATCAAGTTATAGACTTAAAAAGTTCAACCGAAGAAGCTTCCTCAAGCAAAGGACCTTACAAACCCCCATTCCGGAAGCCTTTTCCTACCAACCGACCTAATCCAACCACCGAAGGCCTTCATCTAGAAAGTCTGCAATGCGCCCTTCAAACAATTCTAGAAGCCCAAGATAACTTGATGCCTCATGAGATCCCTCAAGAATTAGTTGAACAAGAGACAGTTAAAGAAGAATAGTCTTCTCCGAACATTTTTGGACACTTCTCGGATAGCATCTTTCAAGCTAACTTCGAGACAGTTTATCCTTATAATACCAGGAGTAAGACAACAAACAAACCTTTTGCCGAAAACACTACAACTTCACCCCCAAAGAAATGTAAATCAGCTGAGACTAAACAGAGTAATGTGAACCCCAACTTAGATTATGATGTTGTTGAAGATCTTAAAAAGTTAAGGGCTAACATTTCTATTTATGAGTTATTGAAGTTTCCATTTCTGCTTCAAAAAATGTTGCAAAATATTTTAGAGAATGGAAAAAATGGTAATTCTAATGGTAATAAGGTTGTGCAGAACAAAGTCCCTCAGAAGACTTCCACTAAAAATAATCTTGATCCTCAAGATAAAGGAAGCCTTCCTGTAAGTAATGTAAATATTGTAAATAATGTAGATAAAGTATCTTTAGATACTGCAAGTAAAAAACCACAAGCTACTACCCTTAGTACTCGCAAAAATGTACCTCCTTTCTTGTTAACTTTCGAAATTTTCAATAGAAATGTGCATAATTGTATGGTGGACTCAGGGGCGTCATCCAATGTGATGCCTTGGTCTGTCTGCCAGAAGATTAACGCTGAAGTGGAACCATCTACTTTAAAAATCATACAACTTGATCGAACCAATGTTAAAGTTATAGGCGAACTAAAAAATGTACTTATTAGATTATCGTCTAACCCCAAGGTTCGTCAGGTTATTGATATAATCGTTGTGGATATTCCAGAAGTGTATGGTCTGTTTTTAAGCAGGGACTGGTCGAAGCAGCTACATGGTTACTTCGCGACAGACTGGTCTCATCTATGGCTTCCCGAGAACGACAAGCCTAACAAGATCAAGGTGAATCATGAGCGCTACCTTAAGTTCACGGTCACCGATTTGAATGATCCTAACGAACCATTCACACCTTCTGCTGATTCACCCGAAGTCCAAGGGATGGATACCTTCTTCGGCAACTTCATGTCCGAGGCTTCACCTATCATCAATCCAGAACAACAGTCCGATATTGTAGCATATATGCAACCAACAGCTTCTATGAAACGATCCCATGTACCCGATGGAAATCAAATTTGGTCTTTATATTTCGACGGGTCTAAGTCTAAAGAAGGAGCTGGTGCAGGCTGCATCATTATCGATCCGACAGGTAACAAGACGTTAATTGCATGTAGACTAGAATTTGAATGTACTAATAATACTACAGAATATGAGGCTTTACTACAAGGTCTCAGAAAAGCTCTGGATATGAACATTCAAAACCTGGTTGTATTTGGCGAATCTGAAATAGTGGTTAGACAGGTGAGAGATTCTATCCATTGTTTATCCCTGCATCTCAAAAGCTACCAGTCTGAGGTATGGAACTTAATGAGTAAATTTTTTTCTTTCAGTATAAATTCCATTCCTAGATTAAATAACACTGAAGCAGATCTATTAGCTAATGTAGCTTCTAAACTTCTTCCTGCATAAGGCTTGTCCCCAGACGCATTCTCCATCGAGCTGTTGTTTCGACCATCCGTTCCTGACAACATCATGAACTGGAGAGTATTTGACAATGATCCGCAGATCATCAACTTTCTGCACATGGAAGAAACCTTTCAAGGTGCGGTGATAGATGAACGCACGCACGACGACAATTTGCATGATTTTACGGTAATACCTGATCCAAAAACTCCTGAAGCTCTGTCGGACATGGTAAATTCCATACCCAAATCTATAGTTAGATTAGAGAAGTTTTATGATTTTGAAGATAAATTTAAAAAGACGGTCAACTGTAAAACCAATAGTCCCTCGTTGTCTTATGAAAAAGTAAACTTAGGAACTAATGAAAATCCTCAGTGCATTAACCTAGGCTTGGGATGTTCTCGACAAGAAAAAGCTGCATTTGTTAAATTATTTAAATAATTTAAATATGTCTTTGCATGGACGTATAATGATCTTAAAACTTTCGATCCTAATATCATACAACATGTCATCCCAATGAAACCCCAAACTTTACCCTTTCAACAAAAACTGAGGAAAATGCACCCCAAACTTGAACTGACCATTCAAAAAGAATTGAATAAGCTCCTTAATGCTAAAATAATTTTTCCTGTTAGGCACACTCAATGGGTTTCTAACCTTGTCCTAGTTCGGAAGAAAAACGGGGAAATCCGACTCTACGTCGATTTCTGAAACCTCAATAGAGTATCTGATAAAGACAACTATCCTGTCCTACCCATGGAACAGATCCTTCAATAGGTATCCAGTTCTGAGAGGCTATCTTTACTATATGGTTTCTCAGGATACAACCAGGTCCTGATGTCTCCACCAGACCAACTAAAAACTACCTTCCGTACCCCGTGGGGCACTTATGCTTATCCCAAAATGCCTTTTGGATTGATTAATGCCGGTGCCAATTTTCAGAGAGCAATGGACATTGCTTTCCGAGGCTTAATCAATCAGTCTGTCGTAGTTTACCTAGATGATGTGACTGTATTTTCTAAAAACAAAAACGATCATCTAGCTCACTTATGAGCCGTCCTACTGCGATGTCGTAAATACGGCATATCCTTGAACCCCAAAAAGTCCATCTTTGCAGTAGAACAAGGTAAACTCCTAGGATTCATTGTGTCTAGCGAAGGGATGTTTATTGACCCCGAAAGGACTCAAGTTATCGCAAAACTCCCCCCTCCTACATCCAAAAAATCTATGCAGTCTTTCTTAGGCCAGATTAACTTTGTGAGAAGATTTGTCCCCAGCTTCTCTAAAATGGTCAGACCCTTGCAGAACCTAATTAAGAAAGACACCCAATATCACTGGGGATCCTTGGAAAACCAAGCTTTCAATGCAATAAATAAGGCCATAATAGACGCTCCATCTCTCATGAGCCCTGATTTTTCTCAAGACTTTACACTCTACACTTTTGCTTCTGACCGTTCCTATGTCGTCGTCCTAACCTGAAAGAATGCCGAGAAAAATGAAGTACCCATCGCTTTTATGAGCTCCGCTTTCAAAGGCGTTGAACTTAATTACCCAGCGGTAGATCGGCAAGCCTACGCTATTTTCAAAGAATTTAAACACTTCTGGTCCTATCTTTTGAAGTCAAGGACGAAAGTCATTGTCCCCTACCCGGCCGTTAGAAATTTGTTAGTGCAGAAGGACCTAGGAGAAAAGAGAGCCAACTGGGTCACCTCCTTGCAAGAGTATGACTTAGAAATTACCCCAACTTAGATTGTGAGAGGCCAAGGGTTATGTAAGTTAGTTGCTGATTTGGAGACAGGACAGTAAGAAGAAAGTGATACGTCAAACCCAGGACAAAGCGATCAAAGTCTAATCTGTTGCGCACAAAACCTTGTTAGTCCTTGGTACGACGATATTAGATTCTGTCTTGAACATGGGTCAACACCTCATCACTTAGACCCCCCTAAGAGAAGAGCATTGAGGTTAAAGTCTGCCTCCTTTCATTTGATCAATGGTATCCCGTTTCATCAAAATTTTGACAGCGTACTGATACGCTGCCTCGAAAAAGACGAAGCCGAAAGAGTTTTGCTAGAGTTGCATGCAGGAGAAGCTGGTGGTTATTTTGGTGATGAAACCACTACTCATAAAGTTCTAAGAGCCAATTATTACTAGCCTACTCTTTTTAGATATTCCCATGCCTTGTGTCGTAAATGTATCATCTGTCAGAAAGCATCGGGGCGGTTAAAAAAACCATCCTTTCCCTTGCAACCCGTTTCAGTCGATTCTCCTTTCCAACAATGGGGCCTTGATATCATAGGTCCAATTAACCCTCCATCCTCGCAACAACACAAGTTTATTGTGACAGCCACAGATTACTTTACATGATGGTATGAAGCTGCTGCATTAAGAACTGTCAACACCAGTTAGATAATCGCCTTTCTAAATTCGAATATTATCACTCATTTCGGTATCCCTGACTGTTTAGTCTTTGACAACGCTTCTTACTTTTCTTCTCTTGAGATGCGCAAGTTTGCTTTGGAAAAAGGAATTAAGCTGAAGTATTCTGCTAGCTATTACCCCAAGGCAATGGATTGGCAGAATCAACAAACAAGAACTTGATTAAGATCATCAAGAGAATGGTGGTTGAAAATCATAAAAATTAGCACAATGCGTTGCTAAATGGGTTGTGGGCTGATAGGGTAACACCAAAAGTTGTTGTAGGTAACTCCCCCATTTTTCTTGTTTATGGAAGAGAAGCAATTATGCCACCTCACATTCTTCTTCCTTCACTTCAGCTATCACATAAAGTTCAAGAAGAAGATTGTCCCCCTTTAGAAAACCGAATTAACGCTTTGAAGAAGCTAGAAGAAGAAAGAGCCCAGGCTAAACGTAAGTTAGATCAACATCAACAATTGGTTAAAAGCTGGTTCGATTCTAATTCTGCTTTTGATAGGAATTTTGAAGTAGGCAATCTTGTCTTGAAGTGGGACAAACTGCATGAGGGAAAGGGAGAACACACAAAATTTCAAAACTTGTGGCTTGGACCATTTTTAATTGCTGAAAAGTTGGGTCCCAGTTCTTTTCGATTGCGGAATCTTGAAGGGCAGCTTGACACCTACCTGGTGAATGGCCAAGCCCTGAAGAGATACTTTGCTTGATACTACCCTTGTATATTATGTACATATTTTTCTTGCGTTTGCTTTTTCGTTTGTTTTCTGTTTTTTATTTTGATTTGGATTTATCAGTTTGTGTCTTTGGAAATATACACACCTGTACACTGAGCTATTCAGACAAAGATGATAGAAAATTCCTTCACTGAAATAACTTCTGAGAAATTTGTACAAACATCAATAGTATATTTCTGAAATTTATATCTGTGGTGGAAAAATCTGTTGTTTGAAAGAAGTTGACTGATTTCGATCTCTGAGTAAAGCTTGTCATGATCATCCATTATCTTTTTACGTTGTCCCCATTCTGTAAAGGAATGACTCAGAAGATGTCTCCCTATCTAAGGAAGCTATTTTGTAAACAAAACATCTCTGGATCTAAATAAAGGATAGTGCTAAAACATTCTGATGAGGTCTGAAAAAAATATGTTAAAAAAAAATAAAAAAATAATCATGATTTTCAGTGTCACCCTGCTCAGCTATATATCTGTGAAAAACAAAACAAAATAAATTATTAAGAAGAGCTGTGGGAAGTGCTTGTAAACCCACCGAGATGCTGAACAGGTCTGCTGGCAGTGGGTAAATGCATGCATGGTGCCAAGACAACTTCGCCGGGGTACTGAACAGGCCCGCTGGTAGTGAAGCAATGTCGGGTATATGAAAATTTGCAAATAAGAAACCTCTTTCATGTCCTTTATTCTGATCTAGAACTTCTTGGCAGGATACAGATGTCAGAGTGGGTTAAATGACAACCCTGTCGAGGCTATGGATACAGCAGTGGCTCTGTCAACAATATTGGAGATTCTATCTTTAATATCATGACTTGCTGATCTTAAGATTGTTATCAGTTTTCATCTTTTAAAACACTGCTGAAAAGATGGTTAATGATGGTGTTTATACGATTTTCTGGTTGTTATTTTGAGTTGAAATTTTCTTTGCTGTCCTAATCTGAATTTGTTCCTTTTGGCAGAGATAACTGCTTCTACCAGTGTGTCACCATTGTTGGCAGCCAAATCACATTTTTCCATTGTCTTATAAGCTGCCTACACCAATGTTTTGCAAACATCATTTTTTCGTAGCAATTTTTCAAATGAACGACACTTTTATTCTTTGCGCCTTTAAATGATTATTTTCGTTTTGTTTTCACGACTATAAGCATGAAAACATTCATCTTTTGAAGTCGCATTGAAGTCATTATTTGAACTGTCATGACCCTTCCTGTCAATATGCATATTGCACTTACTTTTTACTTATCGTTATGCAGCTGGAAAAACCTTCGAACTATACTCATTGGACATTTTTGTATTGATTGTGTGACTTGGTTTCATTGAGTTTGTAATGCATTGGCATTTGGACTTGCATTTTATTCAACCTACTTGACCTTTGGTTTCATGAAAATGCATAGGGGTTATGATTAATTTTTTTTTTACATATGTCTTTTGATATAATCCCTATGTAAATGTTTTCATAACTATTGGTATGTTGATTATATAAAAACACATTCGCACATTGGTTAAACGATTGATATGAGTTGATACATTGGTGCATGGTTAAAACATTTGGTTTTGGTTTCAAATTGAATAATTCATGGTTTAAAACTTTGGCACAACGATTGATTGTGCATTGGTTTATACACTTACCATTTGGTTCATTGGTCAGCGAATTCACATAATTGTTGAACTATGCTATAATGGGTAGAACAACTATGTAAATCGGTGGTTGTACTTTGGTAATAACTCTTATGCATGGCAGAGATAAACTCCACCACCTTCGCACGATGGCATTTATGCCTATCCCTTATCCCCGTTCACTTCTGTTAGCTCGGGTAGCTCTGCTCCTGTGTGTGTTATGATCCAAACCCTCGGCTTACCATGTGCTCGGCTCCATGGCACCAGTCGTGTGAATTGAGCCAAATGGAAACCAAGCCTTGTTAATGTTTGACAATGCTCACAAAGATTTGGAGGATAACGGATGGCTCACCTTCGTGCAGAGATTTGAGGGTTTTAACCTATTCGTGGCAGAACAGTTCTCTTTAACTTTTGATGGCTATAGAGCCAAGGTGGGTGATATCCAGTTGGAAATCGATG
This sequence comes from Picea engelmannii, assembly GCA_009831015.1. Lineage (NCBI taxonomy): Eukaryota > Viridiplantae > Streptophyta > Pinopsida > Pinales > Pinaceae > Picea > Picea engelmannii. Next base: position 362,486 of record ML777718.1, read on the forward strand.
AGGGATTTATCATTTCTGCTACAGGGTTACCTGCCACAGGTCAGCGTTGGTTCAAAAATTTGAAAGTAGAAGAGGTTCCATGGTCGCTGTTGTTTCTCTCGCGCAAATTCACCTCTTGTGACAGAGGTATGCCCATATCTATGCTCAAACCATGTTGGCACAACCTTTTGATCATAGTCAAGCAATTTGTGACCTGTGAAGGTTGATACAGACTTGTGTTTCTCTACCACCTGCGTTTGCTAATGAATTTTATGGGATACCCGTTGAATATGCCCTTTTACTTTTAGCGCAGCCTATATAAAATGTCGAAAAGGTTTAAAAGGAAGAAGGCTGACAGTAGCCTGTTCCACCATGGGCTTATTAAACTTATCGTTGTTTATCACTTGAGTTTACATGGTGATAGTTGGAGAGCTTTCGTCGCTCGAAATGGTTTCGAGGACACAAACCCTATATAGGTTGACAAGCCTGTGGTGAGTTAAATCAAGGTTGGACCACCCATGCCCTTCCATATCCTATTGCCCGCCCCTAAGCCTATGGTCTACCCTCCTATTGACTTACCAAACGTTGGAACTGAGAAGGTCGAGACTATTAAAAAGCCTGTAAGCAAAAAGCCCAAGGCAAACCCTACTACTAATGCCAAGGGTAAAAAGAACGTGAGGGTCATTTCAAGGATGGATAGAACCAAACCTAAACCCTCTGCTGAGTCAAAGCCTATAATCCTTAGTGAGGATTCCGACTCAGACATAGAACGTTTTTTAGCCGATGAGTACCCTTACTCACAGGGTTTATGCCCCGAGCCACTGTATGATTTTGTGATGAATCTTTCCCCCTACCTAAGGAATAACCCTGGCTACCATGTTATCAAATTGCCTAGCGAAACCCTCAGCGATGTGTCCAAACCCTCGCCTGCTCCTTCAAAACCCACAAAGACATCATGTGACCAATGCGAGTTATGGTTGGAACGATACTACATTGATGTCCCCCTACTCCAATCGAAAATTCATTCACTGGAAGATCAAATTGCAGTATTAACCAACCAAAGAGACCAACTCCAAGCAACTGATAAAAAGTAGAAGACAACTGGCTCCATCCTTTTCAAGAATGTTGAATTGGCCACAGCCATTATCAACTCCAAATTGTCATGATCCAGCCATACAGGTATGGATTTTGGTATCATTTTAGTTTTGCGAATGATCAAGGTTAATATAATGATTTGAATTCTGTGTTCAAATAGCTCTTTTTCTCATTCAAATGCCTCTATCATTCGGTGTTCACCCTGTACATTGTTTTGCTTTGCTAAAAATAAGTGGAGTTTCGTTTTGATACACGATTTGATCATTCCTAGTTTAGTCACTGGTAGATTTGTGTCAGATTTGATTGGTTTTAAATTGGATTTGATTTGATTGAGTTGGCGAAAATTCATCGTTTGTTTAAATGTATTTGTTTCGTATCTATTCAGACCAAGAAGTTTTCATGATAGATTTAGAATATAATCAGGTTTGGATTTGATTTCGTTATGATTTATATGCTGTGATTGGCAAATGATTTCGTGAGTTTGGTTGTTACGATGCTCTGTCATATAATGTTCTATATTTGATCATTTCCAAGTTGGGAAAAATGACTCTGTTTTCATGGAAACAATACTTTCACTTTAAGTCTGTGCGAATAATATTCACGCACGAATCATGGAATGGATTTGATTCATGACAACTATGCTAAACTCAGCCAATTGATTCACTTGATTGGATTGCTATTAGTTCGATCATTTTCATGAGTTAGATTCGTATCATAAATGAATGCTTTGTTTGATTTTAAATTTGCAAAATGAATTGATTGACTGTGTTATCTCTACCAAATCTGGTTACAATTCGTTTGAGTGGAACGATTTTGGTCAAGGTCAATCGATCTTGTTTACCCCAGTTTTCAAAAACAAACGATTGGATATCTCACACGAACTCTGTTACACCTTGTTATGATTTCGTTTGTGAACAGTTACGCGCCAGTGTTGGTTTAATTCGCTTATGGTATAAATCRTTTGCTATGTCGTTACAGCTATAACGAATTGTAAATGATTTTGTTTGGATTCGATCATATATTCTATTTAAATATTACCTATGATTTGTTTTGATTATATCGGTTTCAATTGAATATCAAAMAATTTCTCAACGGTTAATTATGATCCTGTTCATTCGATTTTGTGGTAACCAAAGAAACAGAGTACACCTGTCTCTGTATTCGGTTGAATGATTTTTGATCCTGTTTGATTTCGAATGGTATAACAAATTCAAATTGAATCATTCGTTTTCAAATAGCTATTGGATGATAATTGAATTTAATTCTTTAAAAGATTTTCAATTGATTTTAAATACTGATTCTGTGTCTTATTTAGACCAGCTACAGAATCCCAAGATTCTATAGCTAGTCTATAGGATCAGATTTTTATTATTTTGTTAATAAAGAATCCTTCTAACTTGTTCATTTTTGGCCCTTTTCAGGTAAATTCGAATTGAATGGAACATTTTAGGGGAATATTTGTGTATTTTAGTTTTACTTTAGATTCCTAGTTTAGTTAAACTTGGGATATCTTCCCAGATTTCATGTAAACAGTTTGATAACTTCCACAGGGAGGTTTTACCCTATGGAAAACTTATAAATACTTATTATTTTTGTAATAAGGATCACCCTCACTTGTGGGAGAACCAGGATTATGGATTTCTAATACAAACTGAGACAGAAGTTGATGTTTTGCTACATCTTTCGCTTTCATAATATCAATCTTTTGTTTCATGTTTATGCTTATCAATTTGCACTTGATTAGTGACTGCTTTAGCTATCATAGTCTTTTGTAGAATGATATGATTGAATTAATGTGATCCATGTCTGATTTCTTTCATTAATTTAAAGAATACAACAATTACTTAGTTCAACTAATGAACGATGTATTTCTCTTCTTCATCAATTGAACTATTGTGTATAGATCTTTACATACAGGTTTATCTAACTGTAAAGATTTATAAATTATAAGATTGTTGTTATTTTTTATGTCTTGTTTGTCATGTAATCAAACTTGTAGAGCACTGCAGCGTATCGTTTACGAGAAGCTCCTGGATAATTCAGTGCGGGTTTCCTCCCTCTAATCAGCTAAAACAATCATCATACATAGGGAAAATCTGGAGCGTTTCTCCAGGTGAGTTTGTGATTTATTTTCATTAATTTGTTAGTATAATATTAGTATTTTAGTTAGTTAGAATTAGTAATTTAGTGATTTAGTTTAGTCAGTTTTCTGTTTTATTTCTGTTCATAAAATTATAAAATCAACAAAAAAAAAATATCTCTTTCTGTTTTAGGACAGAATACAAATGAGTTTTTCAGGTTTTATTTAAATCTGTAAATTGTAGATATTGTGCATTTTGTGAATAAGTTATATTTCAGTTAGTAGTTAGATAGTTAATTAGTTAGTAGATTGTATATATAGAATAGTTAGTTTTAGTTTATTAGTTTGTTTTATTTTGTTTTTAATTAGATTAGTTAGTTTAGAATAGTTTTTCTTTTTTGTTTTCTTAGGACCTTGGATTGGCTAACGGAGCCGCTAAACCCGTCAGGGTGGTTCATTCCAAACGGCTTGGGTTATTAGACAACCCCGGACCGGTTCCACTCTCTCAGTTGACGGACGGTCAATTTCGCCCGTCAACAGATTGTAGTGCACCCTTTGGAGTGTCGGATCAGATCAGATTATGATTAGTTATATTCTATATTTTCCTGGAAGAGGTGGAGGTCATAAAATGCACAACAAAGAGAACATCATTTGCATTCATTTCATTTACAGTTTTTCTTTTGCAATTTGTTTTCTTTGTTGATATGAATTTCCTTGAGGCTTTCTATAGCAGGAAAACAACCTACAGATTACACTAGGGTTCTAAAGTGCAGGCAGAGCTAACCATCTAAAGTCTCCTACTTTTAACAACAATCCCGACACTACCCCACATTCATGTATACAATACAAAGTATAGGGATCTGGTAGGCTTACCTTAAACTCACCATCTGGTGTCGATCCCTTTGCACTCCGTTGTTTCTCGACTGCAGATCTCCTCCCAAGGCTAACTTGCATTCACCAAAAGACAAACAAGAAACTACGAACATGCATTCTATGTATGGATTAGTGGGCAAATGTCATAACAAAATGTAAATAAATCATAAAGATTGAACACATCATTTGGTGAGACGGAAAAAGTACTCCTTTATATTAATCTCACAAAGTCACTTACAATATGAGACTGGCAACTGCTCCTTGAACTCGGTCCTGGGATCCTCTTCACCAAGATCCATCTGCTTCCACATAACTTTCTCCTCTTCATTTCTCTCTAGGGAAATGGCATATGCTTGCAATGGAGGAAAAAGGGTTGGAATAAGGAATTCTAGCTCAAACTCAAAATGTGACTGCAAATTCTTGGGGTAAGGGGGAATACTGAATGGAAAGATTTTCTTTGCTCTCATGCTTCTCCTTGGAATGGGACCCTGACACCTTATTTTATATGCCAAAAAGATATTTATTTAGTTGGGTGACCAACTATGGGCGGTCAATCGGTTAGGAAAATACCCAAAAGCCTGTATCCCCTTGCAAATTTTTATTTTTTGCAAATTTTGTGAGCATACGAGGGCTTTAATGGTGTAAATGGCATACATACATGAGTTCTAGAGGTGAATAAAGTGTGTGTACATGGGAAGTAGTGGTGCAGGGCATGTATTTCTTCAAAAATATGGTTTTTAAGAAGAGATGTTTAGTGATGGATTGGAAAAAATAGCAAGTAAGATGGCCTAATGCTAGGTATGCATGTATGGTGCAATTTAGGGTTATAATAGATGCCCCCTAATGTGTGAGGTTAGAAGAGAATTTGATGGCCTAAATACATTACAAATCTTCACCAACGTACGAAGCGAGTGAGCCTGGAACCAGAGTTCATGAGGTGCCATCTGCAAAATAATAATTGTATCACCGAGGCAGGCATACCCATGCTCGGAATGAAATAAAATCATGGATACCAATCAAATACACTGCAGATCCATGTCATATAACTATATAAAGTGTATCCGCGAGAAATACATAGTGGATCTACAACTCAAAATCAAAAGATATACATGTATAGTATCCATCTTCAAGAAGCTAATGATGCATGATGGCTGGAGATGAGGCCTTCAGAGCTTGAGAGACAACTTCAAGATCTTCAAAACTTGGGTAGGAGTGTAATATGAGCGTACGAATTCACTACCCAGAGGTCTTCGATGGCTCTTTAGGAATAGACAAGAGGATCTCGGTGATCAGGCACAAAGCTTCGTTGATTTTGAACCAGGACTTGATTAAACTTTTGGGATGGCCGGGCATGAGGACAAGAGAAAAAATATAGAAGGGTTGACTCAAATTGGGTACAACTTCCCTTGGACAATAGCATGAAAAAATGATGAGACTCATGCAGCATGGTATTGACATAAGTTCACAATGCAGGAGGCAACACAAACTGTCCATATGTTTGGAAGAATAACCAAACAGAGGAGTACACAACTCTATGTAGCGAGAACAACTTCCTAAGGTCATATTATATCCCATATCTTGACGAACAAATGGAAGGATGTGCTTTGTCCAAGGGAGACTCATTGTGCTGCCAACAAAAGAAAATATTTTTCCCTTCCTCTTTTGGGGGTATATTTGATTGTTTTTTGTCTTTTTCAATAATTTTGGAAATCTTGAAAAAGAATAAAAGAATGCTACATTACAAAGGAGGAACGAGTGTCACATACATATTAGTTCCAGGCGCAAGGAGCAAATTGATCCTTAGAGTAAGGAGACATATGTAGGAAAATGAAACTTGGGAAAATTCCTCCATGGGTCAAGGTGTCAAGACGCAAAGGCAAAGTGATACAAGGCTTGCGCATAAGGCACGATTTAATGGTTCAGTTGAGAGCAACATGGAGTCGATATTAGGCCAAAGATGCAGGGATGCAAATGCAATTAATAAGACACAATGATAACATCCTTCAATGTAATTTTAACGAGCCCAGGAAAGGTAAGATTGACGGTTTTTCATTTTTAGAGAATCTAAAAAAGTGTAAAAGAAGACTCCACTGGGGTACCTTTTTCGAAGGTAGTCTAGTCGGTTCGAAAAAGGGGTAAACTAGCACCGAAAAGACGTCTATTCAAAACCATTTTAATGAGTGTGAAAAAGACAAGATCACTCAACAATATTTTCAATTTTAAGGAGTCTGAAAAGAGCGTAGCTATGGACACGCTGCCTTTTTCTAGATTTAGTCTCCCTAGCCCGAAAAAGTGAAATTTACTGAGGAGAACTCTCCCGACGAGATGAATCTCTCGAGGTGTACCTTTTTCCTCCTTAATCTATAGGCCAGAAAAAGGGGTAAACTCATGCCAGTAGATGTTTTTCTGAACCAATTAACGAGTGTGAAAGAACAAGGTCACTCAACGATCTTTTCACTTTTAAGGAGTCTAAAAAGAGCTTAACCATGGACTCCGTGGGGGTTCCTTTTTCTTAAATTTAGTCCCTCGGGCCCGAAAAAGGGGTAAAATTATACTTGAGAATATTCTTCTAGTGAACTGAAGCTCCTAGAGTGTACCTTTGTTCGAACAATTGATCATCCAGACCGAAAAAGGGGTAAACTACCGCCAGACAGACGTGCCTTCAATTTTTAGTTTAGCGAGTGTGAAAGGCAACAAGATCGCTCATCAATATTTTCATGTTTAAAGAGTCTGAAAAGGGATTAAATAAGACTCATCATTGCTTGGGAGTCCTGAGGGTGAGGTCAAGAGTGATGATGAATCATGCAAATGAGGCTCAAGCTTGTAATCAGGACAAGACTAACAAGGAGTCCCGAGCCTAAGGTCATTAAAAACGACATGGATGCCAAAAGCAATGAGGATCTAACTAGGGCATCCATGTAGAGGCAGGTTCTAGCACTAAATTATGACACTTATAAAACAACAATGATGGTTCCATGTTGCAACTCGATGGGTTTGATCCTATGGTAAAGCGAAAAAGACAACGAGATGCAGAAAGTGGAGGTGGAATCCTAACTTAAATGCAAAAGGTTGGAAAAATGAATTTTCACCAAAGGACCTTTAAAAGTGTATGAACTCTCAAAAATTTTCCAAAAACCAAAAGTGAAGTGTATCGTACCATCCCATAAGAAACTCAAGAACCACACTCAATGATTTTCAAGATAGAAAAAAAAAAATGACAAAGGGTCCAAAAAATGACAAAAGGGGCCAAAAAAGTCTATAAATAGAAGTTGGCAGCACATTATCACCAAAAAATTCAGAATTGACCAAAAATTAAAAAAAACCCATTCGCTAAAAGATTTGATTCTGGGAGCTTCATAGGATGAAATGAACTTCCACTCAGACCAAGTAAGTACAAACTAGCTCCTCTTGCATTTCTATACTTTCCTTTTGCATTTAATTTGGTGTTTGGGGGGGCGTGTACCTCTAAAAAAGGTCGGACCTACATGTACGCGGGATTTCATAGGACAACCCACATATGCCCTCGTGCAGAAAAAAATCTTCCCACATGCATACACGACTGTGTCCAATACAACCCACGTACACCCTCAAAGATGTGGAAAATTTTAAAAATACAAGATTTAATCCTCCATGAACTTGTCATTTTGCAGGATGTATGTCCACTAAAGAGAGAGGGAGCATGAGGACGTGGATATTTTGGTCTATGAGGACCCTACAGCTATGGCCGCATTGAGAAAATGCGGTTTGTGGAAATTCTTCCAATGTTCGTTTATGAGGGCACAACCCAGGCTGCTGAACACCTTGCTAGATTACTGGCATCCTGACGTTGAAGAATTCATGATCGAGGAGAAGTCTTTGACTCCAATGACTAAAGACATTTACTTACTGACTAGTCTCTCAAGGAGAGGTGATCTAGTCAACTTGCATAATTTTCCCCTCGGGCCTCACAACATTGAGGAGTTGATTGTACTCCATTGCGAGGTCTGCACTGAGATTACCAATCTATCACTAAAAGTGATAGTTCTACTTATTGAGTGGATTACTGGAGTCACGGCTTTAAATCAGGCCTTTCGGGTGCACATGCATTGTACAGTGCAGTGCTTAAATGCACGAATTGTTTATTGGAGTATGACCATTCTAGACTGCATGAAGAGACAACTCACCGAGTGTCGTGGGCGGGAAAACAAAAAATTCAGGTTCAGGACCATTATGTGCTCTTTCTTCTTTGAGAGGGTACCCAGTATTAGTCCATGAGAGACAGTGTGGGGCCATGTGGCGTCTCCCCCACAGTGTGTAGATGGGAGTCATTGCTACCACATGAGGGGGGAAAACGAACCATACATGCCTTTGATGATAAGTTTTTTGACTGGTGGGCACGACAGATTTCGACAATAGGGGACTACCCCTATGAAGGGATCAACTTTTCTAGGGATCCAGACATGCCTGTACCTTCTGGAGGTGATCAAGGAGAGATAGGTACGTTTTTTTTTTAAAGTTATTTAATTTTTTTATTTCTTTTTATATATATCATTTTCTAAGTGTACCAGAGTATCTGACAACTATGTATCTGTTATGTACATATGTGCGACCAATGCATCGAGTAGACTTCTCAAGGACTAGCTAGCATCCTTGACTAGAGGCAGTACCAGCCACAGTCATCAGACCACCACCAGCAGCAACAGGGGGACCTCCAGCCAAAGAGGCTGAGAGAGTATTGAGATGGGTGGAGCAGAACCTCACCGCACTCACTCGTACAGTCCTATGGAAAAGATCAAGGATCTCCCACAGTCAATGCAACCTCATGTGGTTAGGGTACCACGGACCTAGGTCCAACTCTTATGGCATTTGGAAAACTCCATTGTTCACTACGACAGGGCCAACAAGCCCCACCCTTAGCTAGGATGGACTTCTTACGTTCTAAGGGAACCTTTTGTATATTTTGAGGGCATAAGCCTTGTGACTCTTACTGGACATGTATCTTTTTGAGGTGCTTGTGCCCACCTATGTACTCTGATACTTTTGATATATATATTCATATTTACATATTTTTATGTCTTATGGATTACATTTATTTACAAATGTATTTACATGTGCGTGTGTGTGATTTTCCTTACATGTGTGCAATATGCCAATCTAATACATGATTAGCTAGAGTATCTATGATTTGATTCAATCTCATAGGAACATGGATATACGTAATGTAATCAAAGATTCGTTCTAAGAGACATACCCTAAGGAACCATTGGTGTAGAGTAGGATCGTAAACATGGTAAACCCCATTTAATTGAGACACAACCAGCTGAGCGTCTAAGTAGACCCAGAGGTGAGAGATACCATGTGAAAAAGAGGCACGAAGAAACTCTAAAACTACATTGTATTCGACAACATTGTTTTTGGCATCACTTAAACAGATACCTCCTAAAGATAGAAACTGGCCCTGAGGTGTGAAAATCACCCAAGCTGCAAAAGAAAGCCTCCGAGTGTGTCATCCAACGTCGTCCGCAAACCCAAAAAACACCTCTGATTCACTTGACATCTTCCATAGTGAAAAATATGACATCAAAAATGACACGTACATAAAACAATGATATTGCAATGAACCGTTTGTAGGGCTAGACATCATGAGATTGTAGTACACCCAAGTTGAAATGACCATTTGAGGAAGAAATATGTGAGATTGTAGTGCACCCTTTAGAGAAGATATAACATGGGTGGCACCTCTTGACTGATTCAACACAATCTTTGATTAGTTTCGGCCAAAAGTAACCGGCTCGTAGAATCTTTTGGGTTGTTTCCAACCCAGACAAATGACCGCCACATGCTCCAATGTGGCGGTCATTAAGAACAATTTACGCTTCTTCATGAGTGAGACATCGGCAAAGGATTCAATATACACCTCGATGATACAAAGTATCCTTGAGTATGAGATAGTTCTTGGCCTGATGACATATACGTCGACGCTCATCATGAGAAGTAGAGGTGGGTCACTTCAAAGTATGGAGATAGACTAGTATATCTCGATACCAGGGGTCCAAAGATGCAATAAAAAGTATGTCTTCTTTAATAGGCGACTCCTCAGGTATAACATCACCTAACTCAACTGAAAGTTCTGAGATGAGTTCTGCAAAGACCAATGACTTTTTGGATTTTGCCAAAACAAAATCCAATTCAAATTCCTAGAGGATAACTATCCATCTACTGATCTTTACGCCAATTACAGGTCATTTCAACACATATTGAAATGAATTCACAACAACAATGATGGTGGTCTTGCGAAACAAGATATAATGACGAAACCGTTGGACATCATGAACTACTACCAACGTAAGTTTTTCAATGTGGGAATAGTTGAGTTCTGGTCCAAGCAGGCCTCAACTCAGGTAATAAATCACGTTTTCTTCAAGCAAATCATCCTCTTGAACCAAGACCATACCGATGGTCGACTCCACAACAGCCAAGTACAATAAGAAATCTTTGTTATAATTGGGAGGCCGAAGCAGAGGGGCATACATAAGGGCACTTTTCAATTCTTCGAAAGAGCGTTGAGCGGCTTTGTCCCAATAGAAAGGAACATCCTTCTTCAGTAAACGCATGAAACCCTTTGTGATCTCGGTATAGTTTGCGATGAAACGCTATAAAAATTTTGATTTTCCATGTAAACTCTGAAGCTGAGGAACTGTGCACGGGGGAGGCAACTGAACTATCACCTCAACCTTTAGAGGATCAACCATGATCCCTATTGTCAAAACTATGAAACCTAGAAGATGACCCGAAGTTACGCAAAAACTGCATTTGTTTGGATTCAAGTGAATCCAGTAGTAGTGAAATCGCTCAAAGATAAGTCAGAGGTGCATGGGATGAACATCTCTCTTACAAGATCGTGATGCTAAATCATCGAGATAAGCCTCGACTATGTGTTTGAGATCGCGGACAGAAAAAGACATGGCCTGTTGAAACATAGCTCCAACAATTTTCAGGCCAAAAGGCATCTTTTGATAAGCGAATGTACCTCATGGAAAAATGAAAGTGGTTTTGTGTTGGTCTTTGGACTTGATCTGTATCTAATTGTATCTCAAAAAACCATCCATGAAAGAAAAGACCTCGCAGCCTGTGCATTCATCAAAAATCTAGTCAATAAATGGAGTGGGGAAATTATCCTTTGGACAAGACTTGTTCAAATCATGGAAGTTTGTACATACGCAAATCATACCCTATTTTTTTTTTACTAGAATGGGATTTAACACCCATTGAGTCAATTGGATGGGGTAGATGAAACCAGCTTTGAGCAGTTTCTCTACTTCATCCTTAATAGTTGTTGCTTTCTTAGGATTAACCGAACAAAGCTTCTGCCAGACCGACTTATCGTTAGGATATGTTGTGATTTCGTGTTCGACGATTCTTGGATCAATGCCTTGAATTTACTCATAATACCAGGAAAACATGTTGCATAATTATTTAAATAAACCTGTGTAGATTGGAATCTCCTCGGGGGAGCAGTCCGCTCCAACGAAGACATTCTCCACAATGCTAGGGGTTCTTGAGATATCAATAGGTATCGTTTTAGCGATGGTTTCCATATTACCTTCATTGTAAACTATGTGTGTAGCCAAAGGATTGATAGGACAAGACCTATATCCAGTCATAGTCAAAGTGAATTCACCTACTTCAATTCTTCTTAACTCTAGGAGAAAATAAGATATGTGATGGAGATCATCCTAGGGTCTGTCTAGACCAGTCATTGCTTCAATAATCGCCTCGTCTGAGGGCAAGACTAATTATAAAGAATTAGTATCGATGAGGGACCCTTGAGCCTAAATAGGCTCGAGAACCGGATCTAACTCCTGTGTGGGAGTCGGATCGGGGTCGGCATAAGCTTGTTGGACTATAGAGTACACAACTTCTGTCACAGACAAGGGCATGTCCGTACCATGGTGCCCTATCCCTTCCATCGTTGCTGATGGGGAAGGAAGATTCCATAGATCGTTAAAGTAAGTCATACAGAACGGTGATACTTGAAAAATTTCGGCCCTAGGGTAGTCGGGGACAATCAATATGTACTTGACATCATTGGTTGGAGGAAGGTAATTGAAAGTACCCATCAAAGGTGGGAACAAACCAGCCCCTACGTTGATGATGTCGGACTGAGGGTTATCAATCATCAGGACCGTGGATTCCCCCAGAAAATTGCCGTGACCATTACATGCATATCATAGGTCCAACTCCTTCCTAACAGAAGGTTTTAGTTGAGAGGCACATCGACCACTTCAACCTCGACGCACACCGTCTTTCCTCCTAGCTGCATGGCGAAAGAAGGAATGATTCCATGTGGTTGGAAAGAATGACCATCGAAAGTGGTAAGAATATTAGGTGAAGGAGACAAAATAGGTTGGCCAATGGCCTTCCAACATGACAATGACATCACGCATTTTGAGGCACCCTCATCAAACACCGTGCAGAAAATATTTCGGGTAAATGTTTTTGTGGTGTAAGACACTACTATCTGAAATGCCACGTGGTAGGGGAGACGAGGTTTTAAGTTGATCATATCAAGCATGATCGTTCCAAGATTACAAGTCTCAACATATCCTAAGGCAACTAACAGAGCCTTTCTCTGCGAAGGGTAGCTCTGGAGTACTTCCAAAGTAGACATTATGCAAGGGGTTTGTGACAAATCTTCCACCATAGAGTAGTTATGGGCGGCCCTCATGTTTGGATTGTGGGAAGCTTTCTTAAACACACCTTTGGGGATGTGTGTCATTGTTTCTCCCAATGTCTTCTCGATCTGGAGAGGAAGAGGTGGGTTTTTGGCTTCTTTACCCTTCTCAAAGGTGTTTGGCATTCTATAGTCATGTGTCCTAGTTGCTATATGGGCATCACCTTTCAACATATACACATTTGTGGATGAAGGATTACTCAAAGATGAAGGGGGTCCCTGACTACCCCCATCCGTGCTCCAAGACGCTTGAGTTAAATTTTACCAATGTGCAAATGGGTTTGTTAACACATCAGGCTGCTGCTATGCCAATAACTTTTAGGCCTCCACAAGTTGAGGGAAAAAGTGAGTAAGATGGTCTTCTGTGCAAAGGTTACACGGATACTTCAACTTCTTATTTTCTTTGTTTCCCCCACCAACATTGTTGGTGGGTTTCTTATCTCCCTTAGCCTTCTTTCTTTGTTTCTTCTTTCCATCAGGATGTTGGGTGGCCTTCGGGTTTGTCGATTTCACACTGTGTACATATGACGTTTGGGTAGGGGGAGCATCCGAACTAGTGGTCTGGTTGGCCGCTGTCTGTTGTATCGACAATTGTTGCAATTGATTTGAGAGCTGATCAACGGGCTTCGTTTGCATTGAACCAACAATACCATCAACATGTGTTCCAGATCTCTTTCTGGTCTTGTCAAGTATAGACCACGACGCATCTTGAAAAACTTCATAAAGTAAACCAGACTGAGAGTATATTAGTTTTAACTGTTGATCTCTCATAATCGCCTCTTCCTCATAAAATACTCTCGAAGTTAATATACTCTCAGTCTGGTTTACTTAATGAACCACTCTAGCAAGAAAGCCGGTGGTATTGGTACCTTTATCAAACTCTTCATATGATGCCATTCTCGGATGTGATATGAGATATGGTCAGACTTTGTTTGCTCAAAGTTTTTCAAAGTTTGCCATCAATTTGATGTCGGCATCGTATCTCACAAGTAATTGAAAATGGTTAAGAAAAACAATGGCCAAGTTTCCAAACATAAAGTGTCCTGAGCGATCGAGCTCGATGTACCATTTCATGGCACTCCCGATAAGAGTGCGTTGAAACAACTGCAACTAGACAGAGTCGTCTTTCAACGAGTTGGATGAGAACCATAGATGAAAGGTAGTCACATGATCACCAGGATCTTCATTAGGCTTAGCTTCGAACTTTGGAATGTCTGAAGGAAACTTGGTTGGCATGGGAGGCCAATGTGGATCATGACAGATGGGGTCATTTAATAACCTTTTCAAGTCTAGCAAATGCAATGTTTCCAGAAATGGTAGTTTGGGTTGTTGATTATAACCAGGGAAAAAGGAGCCTAGAGTTTGACTGGCACCAGGTTGCCAGGAAAATTTAGGTTGTTAGCCAGGGTTCTGGTAAACACCATGGTTGTGAACAACATATGGATTATGTGCTTGTTGAGATGTCATCGAATGACTCCCGTAATAGGATGTAGAGGGTTGGGCTTGTGTTGTATTCCAAGGTTTTTGGAAAGGGTTTCCCCCTGCCGATCCAACAGGCATAGGTCCCGAGCCTTGCCTGGGGATCCATTGGCTATGGAAGGGTTTTCCCCCAGTCGACATCCTTGATGAGGGAACTAATCCCTGCCACGAATTCCAAGGCCCATGTGAGGAGGGAACTCCTGTGTTTTCCCTCTGTGCAAGAATAGTACCCTGCATAGGATTTTGTTGTCCATATTCGGGGTTTCCCCCAGCCGAGACGACAGCTTACAAGAATGCGTTGTTACCAAACTCGCCAAACAAAGAGAACAAAATTGAACCTACTGACATGATATAAGAAGGAATTCCTTGACTTCCCACTCCAAATGAGATAAAGTTTTAGTTTGGCCCGATGGAGTGTTGATGAGTACCGTCAAGCAAAGGGGACGAAGGAGGTATATGAACTCTGTCGTAAGGGAAAGCATTATAGGGGGTTGAAGTGCCCCCCATGGATCCTTGCAGAGGAGCATTCGAGCTCCCTACCCCTAGACCTAAAGTTTGTAGAGTGGAGTAGGAAAGGACAAAGTTCGTATCGAATCCAGGAATCCCATATGAGAATGGAGGGTTTGTCACACTCTGGGTGAAAGGAGGAGTGATCGCTACCATAGATGGAATCAGACCACTTCCCGAAGTAGAGGTGGTCGAGACCATGGTCATATGGATTGGTGACAGTTGGTTATGAGGCAGAACACCCCCTGTAGTGAAATCCATAGAGGGAGTATGAGGACTCCCTAAATAAGTCGCAACATTTTTTTCCATCGTTGCTTGTGACACTACCTGATGCTCATGATGTGTTATCCGTGAAGGGACAATCTATACAATGACAGCCACTAATAGATCAGTGATTGGAGGGTTATACGGACCAAGAGATTCCGCTCCAAGGTTAGAAATGGTTGGTTCCTCTGAAATGAAATGTTCTCCTCTCAGAGATGGGTCAGGTACAATTTCTTGTGGCCCGATCACCTCAAAAGACCCTTGTTGGTCTAGTCTTTGCCTTAGCGGTGGCGGGGGTGGATCCAAATTAACTGGCGACAGGCCAAGAATCCTTCCCGACCAGTGGATCTCTTGATATTCCATGATGTGAGAAGATCAAATACACACTAGGGATTTTATTAACGTTCAAAACTAGCACACACTAGAAAAATCTCCTATGAGATAAAACAAGCAGATCACTAGCTATTTGGAAGGACAGTTACACCAGCTGACACTAGAGAAACTTACCGGTGCAAGTGAAACTAAAATATGAAAGCACCCTTTGGGTATACTCTACAAAGCGTGGCCCTATGTTTTCCCTAAGTACCACAATATACCCCCACAGTCACATGTGTAAGTCACTAAGATAAAGGCAACTAGGTTGCCAGCACGCGAACAGTCACCAGGCGGGTACAGTCGACAGTCGGGTGGATTGCAATGAGAAGGGTATCAAGCTCGAAACCTATCAAGGGTATCGAAAGAAATTGTTCTGGAAGATGACTGAGGAACTTGGATGGATTCGAGACCCATGAAGCTCCATGAAAAATGCGGTCAACAGAATCCCAAGATAAGACCTCTATATGCATTCCCCCCTATGCTTGGTCCAGATTTGGAGGGGTTATATCCACTACCTTTCTATACGTGACCTCATGTTTATCCCCTGTGTTAGAGGGGGGTCCCTGATAACTAATGTAGGAGCATCGCCAACAACAAGCAAGCGTGAGGCAAGCACCAACGCATTTTGGCACATGATGAATTGTTTGAAATGTTTTGAAGTTTGATACGGAAAACATAAATGAAAAAATTAAGAAAGAGCGTACTTGTAGATTGTAATCATACCTTGAGTGTCCTGCTCTCATCTGAAGGATTAAGATTCATTTATGCTAGTAAATGTAAGTAGGTAGCTTTAAATTCTTAGATTAGACAGTTCTAGGAGCCAGAGGGAAAATGGATATAGACACCCTCACTTGTATCATTGTAACATTATTAGCATGATCAAGAGAGCATAGAGAAGAAGAAGCAGAATGCTGTGTAGAAGAACCCATGTACAAAAGTTTTGAGATTAATATATGAAGCTTGATTCAGACTCATGGTGTTCAAATAATTTCTGTGTATGCATGATTGAATGTTATGCTCATGATTGTTTTACTCTTTCTGTTATACATTTTCTTTTATGCCATGTATGTATGGTTTTGTGTTAAGCATTCGAAGTCTGAGAGAGTAAAGAATGAGTTTCAATTGTTTCTCAATCTGAGCAAGAGTTTTCTTACAAGGAGTGTAGTGAAATTGTCTGCAAGGTGTGTGTTGACAGAAGTTAGAGTTCGTCTCTACAAGCTCAGGAGGTATAACATTGTTCTTATTCTCACACAATTGCAAGTTAAGAATGGGAGCCATGCAAGGAGTGCACAGGCTGAGTGAAGTATCAGAGTTACAACCTGAGTGAAATTGTTGAAAGACTGCTATCGCAGGGAGTGCGCAGAGTCGAAGAGGCTCAAATACTTGGAAGTATTTGAAGAATTTCCACAAGCAGTGCATGCAGGAGTATTTTTTTTGAAGACTCGAGTCATGGAGAAAGCTCAGAAGGGATAGAGTCTTCGAATTTATTGAAGAAAAGATCAAGACGTTTAGTACCTTGAAGCGTTCAAAGGGGAGGCATTACAAAGTTACTTGCAGGCAGATAAGTTCCAGCGAAGGAATACCATGTTCACTTCGCAAGAGTCATCAAGGAGGCATTGGATGATCGAAATTCTCCATGGAGAATTCACGAAGTCCCAAGAGCCATCGGATTGTGTAGAGGAACAGGGGAGTTACAGTTTAAAACCTTTGCATCAAGATTCGCGAGGTTGAGAAAGGTGAAGTTGCGAAATCGCGAGAGAATCTTAGTTGTCCATCAGAGGAGGATAGGTGGTAGAGATCAAGGGATCTCGCAAACTCAGGGGTTCACAAGATGAGAACCCAAAGATTGGGTGCTCAAAGTCGCGAGTGGTGAAATCATGAGGAGCTAGGACATTCATAGGATCTGAGCCAATAGGGGCCACTGGATCACTCACATAATCTCATTTCATGGTTTCATGGGCTGAAGAGCCAAAAGCTTAGAATCAGGATTTGCAAAGTTGTGAAGTTTGAAACTCCAAAAGGCGGGAAGTTCCATTATGGGACCCGTGTCAACGATGTGTCCAAATTTCGGCATTTCGGCATATCGACAGATAGGAAGTCGAGACTTTTGTCCCAAAAGTCCCAAAGTCACGAGTTGTGATAAGGAGTAGCGAGGAGTTCGAGATCTCGACACCTCGGGTGTCAGGATAAAAAGGAGGTAGCGCTTCGGGAAGTGAAGTCACGAAGTGCCGAAGCTGGGCATGAGGGACACGTAGTAGAACCGCAAGGTGGGCCCGTACATCAGATAGGCAGACATGTGTTACCTAGTGAAAGGAGTCAACACCCGTTGACCTCTCGCATCTTCGGGATTCATGAGATAAGGGAACGAGAGTTCAACCCTTTGACTCCCGAAGTCGTGAGTAGCAAGAACATGAGGAGAGAAGTCAACATCGCTTCTCAAGGTTTCATGAAGGGAAGGTGCCAATATTGGACACTCGAACTCGTGAAGTGGTGAGTAGCAAGAAGAGCTAGCATTAAGCCTAGACGGTGGTTGTGCAAGGAAGGCACTGACAGGGGAAGAGCTATACACGTATCGACATTTCGAGTATCGAAAGATTGGAAGGGAAGAGTCAGGAGCCTCGACTCACAAACTCGCGAGTTGCAAGTTGCGACAAGGACCTTTGGAATTGGGCCTTGGTCACAACGTTTTGGTCGCATAGAGAAGGGGAGCTTACGCTTAGTGTTGTTCACACAGGGAAGCTACCAAAAAGGGCCCGTGGATCGATAATTTGTGATTCCAACAGGGGATCTAAAGAGACGATCTGACTCAAAGGGGTTAAAGAACGATCCTGTGAGTGAATCTCGACCCGAGGGTCGATAGGTCTCCGTTAGTTGGTATCAGAGCCCAGAAAGATTTATTTTCTTTCTATAGCAGGGAAAAGAAATATTCACCATGTCGTCGATAAGAAGAGACAGATAAACAACCGATCCACCAGAGGATAGGGAGATGTCGAGAAGAAGGGGTAGGCAGGTGCGAAATCTAGCAATGGAAAGAGTGATACGTGACATACGCTCCAGAATCAAGGACATGGAGATAGCACAGAGGCGCACAGCCGATGTTGGAGATGTCATTGAATCTAAAAGTGAAGATGAAGCTAGACATGAAGGAGAATAAGTTGCAACAGAGGATGCAACAAATGAACGCCTACTCAGGGTTGTTGCAAGAATGGGTGCTAAGGAAAAAATGGATATTACAGTATATGAAGGAAATCTGGATGTTGAGGACCTTCTAGACTGGATTAGAGCTCTGGACACATATTTTGACTATGAATATGTCGAGGAAGACAAAAAAGTCAAACATGTTGTCACAAGACTTAAAGGACATGCAGCATTGTGGTGGGATGAGCTACAAGCTGACAGACGCTGCAAAGGCAAGTAGAAAATCAAGAGCTAGGATAGAATGATCGCAAAGATGGAGGAGAAATTTATTCCTAGGGATTACCAAATTACTCTCTTTCGAAGAATGCAGAATTTTAGACGGAAGCTAATGACAGTGAAGGAATACACTGAAGAATTCTACATGCTGAACATCAGAGCAGGTCATCGTGAAAGTGATGATGAAAATGTTGCTAGGTAGATGAATGGTCTGAGATATGACATTCAAGATGAGATGAGCATGATGACCATCCAAACAGTGGAAGATGCTTATCAAATGGCTCTAAAAGCTGAAGAGAAGCTGAGCCGAAAGCAGAGTCAAAGAGGCCGAGGTAGAAGTCATCCTAGAGGCAAGACAATTGCCCAGGATAGAAATGAGAAACCCAAGGAAGAGTGGAAGAAACCTTAGACTCAAACTGAGAGAGGTGGAAGCTCACAGAGAGGGTAGCATACCAAACAGAGAGGTCAGTATGTTGATGGAAACATTTTTCCTCGTACCAAAGGTAGAGGAAGAGGAAGAGGTGGAGTGGTGAAATTATTCACATGTGGAAAGGTCGGACATAAATCTTATGAATGTCTAGATAAGAAGAAAGAAGGAGGTGAGAGTCACATTGTTGAAGCACAAAGAAGGAATGTTGAGGTAGAAGATGTTGAAGGTGAAAGATCACTGATGATGAGAAAAGCTCTCTGGACACCAGAGAAGGAGGTGGAGAGTTTGTTCCAGAGGAACAGAATTTTTCAGACCACTTGCAAGACCAAAGACTGGGCATGCAAAGTCATCATGGACAGTGGTAGCACAGATAATCTCATTTCTACAGAGATGGTAGAAAATTTGGAGCTGGAGACTATTGAACATCCGAGCCCATGCAGAGTTTCGTGGCTACAAAAAGGACATTAGGTAAATGTCACTAAACAATGTTTAGTTGAGTTTAAAATAGGTGGATATAGAGATGAAGTACTCTATGATGTCATTCCCATGGATGTTTGTCATCTATTGCTGGGTAGACCGTGGCAATATGACAGAAATGTGATTCATGATGGGAGGAAGAACACATACACCCTAGAGAAAAATGGGAGAACTCACATGTTGCTTCCAATCAAAGATAAAGAGGTGAAACCTGAAGTAAGAAACACGGTACTTCTCATGAGTGGGAAGGAACTTCTTACAGAGGTCAAGAAGAAGGAGGAACCACAATTCATTGTGGTCAGGAAGCCTAAAATTGTTTTAACCAGTACAAGGGTAGATGATTTACCGGAAGAGGTTCAGAAACTGTTGGAAGAGTTTGCTGACATAGTAGTGGACGAACTACCTCGTTCATTGCCACCGATCAAAAGTGTGAGTCATAATATTGATCTCATACCTAGAGCTAGTTTACCAAACAAAGTAGCGTACAGATTGACACCATAGGAGAATGAAGAAGTCAAAAGACAAGTCCAGGATTTAATTGACAAAGGGTTGGTTAGAGAAAGCTTAAGTCCATGTGTTGTTCTAACAGTGCCCAGTCCAAAGAAAGATGGAGGCTGGAGGATGTGTATTGACTCAAGGGAAATAAAAAATATAACCATCAAGTATAGATTTCCATTACCAAGGATGGATGATTTGATGGATTGCTTAAGTGGGGTCAATTTTTTTTCAAAGATTGATTTGAAAAGTGGATATCATCAGATTTGTATGAGGGAAGGAGACGAATGGAAGACAACCTTCAAGACTAATGAAGGGTTGTATGAATGGCTTGTTATGCCATTTGGCTTAACAAACACGCCAAGTACTTTCATGAGGTTGATGAACGAAGTCCTAAAGGATTTCATCGGAAAATTTGTCATTGTGTATCTTGATGACATACTGATTTTCAGTAAAACAGAGGCAGAGCATTTGAAACATTTGGCTACAGTAATGAAGAGGCTACAACAAGAGAAGCTGCTGATAAATATGAAGAAATATTCATTCATGAAGATGGAGCTCATTTATTTAGGGTTTGTTATTTCTGCAGATAAATTGAAGATGGATCCAGATAAGGTGGAAGTTATTAAGAATTGGCCATCACCAAAGAGTATATTTGAGGTGAGAAGTTTTCATGGATTGGCTAGTTTCTATAGGAAGTTCATCAGGAATTTCAATGGAATTAGTGCACCGATGATGGAAATAGTAAAGAAGAGACACAAGTCTTTTCACTGGAAAGAAGAGGCTGAGAAAAGTTTTAATTTGTTAAAAAGGAAAATCACGGAGCAACCAATTCTGGTGTTGCCGAATTTTAAAAGGACATTTCAGGTAAAATGTGATGCAAGTGGAATTGCAATAGGGGCAGTCTTGAGCCAAGAAGACAGGCCGCTAGCATACTTCAGCGAAAAGATGAATGAAGCGAAAGTGAAATACTCCACGTATGACAAGGAGTTCTATGTTATTATCCAGGCATTGAAGAAATGGAGGCATTACTTAATCCCTAAGGAGTTTGTCTCATACAGTGACAATCATGCTTTGAAATTTGTGACTCAATAGGAGAAGTTGAATCAAAGACATGTTAAATAAGTTGAATACATGCAAAACTTTACTTTTGTAACTAAGCATATTTCTGGAACTGCTAACAAAGTTGTTGATGCTTTGAGCAGGAAATGTTTGTTGTTGCAGGAGTTCATAATCAAAACACTGGGTTTTGATGATCTCAGGGACATGTACAGAGATGATATAGATTTTAGGGAGGCGTATGAAGCAGCTGAGAATACAATTCTCGGGGACAGAAGTCAATGGATAGAATACATGATCAAGGAAGGATTATTGTTTAAGGATAGTCAACTTTGTATTCCAAAATGCTCCATGAGGGAAAATTTGTTGAAGGAGAAACACAGTGGAGGATTGGCTGGGCATTTCGGTCATGACAAGATGTTCTCAAAGTTAAACAAGTCATATTTTTAGCTAGGAATGAGAACATACATCAAAAGATTCGTGGACACATGTAGAATTTGTCATCATTCAAAAGGGAAGAGGCAGAATGCAGGCTTTTATCAACCGTTACCCATACCTGAGAGGTCGTGGGATGCCGTAAGCAAGGACTTCATATTGGGGCTACCGAGAACACAAAGAGGATTTGAATCGATCTTTGTGGTGGTGGATAGATTTTCTAAAATGTCACACTTTATACCATGCCAAAAAACCAGTGACGCAATGCACATTGCAAATCTGTTTTTCAAAGAAGTCATTCGACTTCACGGCTTGCCAAGGAGCATAGTTTTAGATTGAGACACCAAGTTCGTGGGACATTTCTTGAGAACCCTATGGAAAAATCTGGGAACAAACTTGTCATTTAGTTCAACTTATCATCCTCAGATGGATGGACAGACAGAAGTTGTGAACAGGATCTTGGGAGACTTGTTGAGGAGTTTGGTGACAGAACATCACAGTCAGTGGGACAATATTCTACCAAAGGCGGAATTTGCATGTAACAACTCACTAAACAGAAGCACAGGGAAGAGTCCATTCCAAATTGTTTATGGGATGCATCCAAGAGGAGTTTTGGAATTGAGAGATCAGAACAGAATGCAACTAGGAGTGCTAGTGCAGAGGATTTCACAAAAGCACTGAAGGAACTTCACAACCAGGTGAAGGAGCGATTGCAGAACTTGAGCCAAGAGTATAAGCGCAGAGCAGATCAACACAGAAGACAACTTCAATTTGAGGTTGATGATTTGATTCTGGCACATCTGAGAAAGGAAATATTCCCGAAGGGGACATATAACAAGATGAAAATGAAGAAAATTGGACCATGTAAGCTCTTGAAGAAAATTGGGGCAAATGCTTATGAGATTGAATTACCCGACGGGATTGGAATTTCTCCGATATTCAATATCTAAGATTTGTACCCTTACAAAGATAAGGAAGCAAAAGTAGGTAATGAACAACTAGAGGTTCAGTGGACTAAACAGATGCCAGTTACAGAGAAGCCACAGATGGAAAGCATACTGGACAAAATAGTTAGTAAGAGGACCAGGCGAAAGGAATATTTTGAATACTTGGTCAAGTGGAAGGGACATCCAGTTGAATATGCCAGTTGGGAGAATGAATTAGATCCAGAAGCATGGACAGACCGTGTGAGAGCTCATGGACAGGAGCCCATGAAAATTTTCAAGTGAGGGAGTATGATGCAGGAGCATCACCAACAACAAGCGAGCATGGGGAAAGCACCAACACATTTTGGCACATGATGTAATGTTTGAAATTTTTTGAAGTTTGATACACCAAACATAAATGAAACAATTAAGAAAGAGTGTACTTGCATATTGTAATCAGACCTTCAGTGTCCTTCTCTCGTCTGAAGGATTAAGAGGCATTTATGCTAGTAAATGTAAGTAGGTAGCTTCAAATTCTTAGATTAGACAGTTTTAGGAGTTGGAGGGAAAACAAATATAGACACCCTCACTTGTATCATTGTAAAATTATTAGCATGATCAAGAGAGAATAGAGAAGAAGAAGCAGAAAGTTGTGTAGAAGAACCCATGTACAGAAGTTCTGAGATTAATATATGAAGCTTGATTTAGACTCATGGTGTTCAAATAATTTCTGTGTATGCATGATTGAATGTTATGCTCATGATTGTTTTACTCTTTCTATTATATATTTTCTTTTATGCCATGTATGTATGATTTCGTGTTAAGCATTCGAAGTCTGAGAGAGTAAAGAATGAGTTTCAATTGTTTCTCAGTCTGAGCAAGAGTTTTCCTGCAAGGAGTGTAGTGAAATTGTCCGCAAGGTGTACGTTAACAGAAGTCAGAGTTCGTCTTTGGAAGCTCAGGAGGGATAACATTGTTCTCATTCTCGCAGAAGTGCAAGTTAAGCATGGGAGTCATGCAAGGAGTGCACAGGCTGAGTGAAGTCTCAAAGTTACAACCTGAGCGAAATTGTTGAAAGATTGTTGTCGCAGGGAGTGCCCAGAGTCGAAGAGGTTCAAATACTTGGAAGTATTTGAAGAATTGTCGCAAGGAGTGTGTGCAGTAGTCTTTTTTTTGAAGACTCGAGTCGTGGAGAAAGCTCAGAAGGGATAGAGTCTTCAAAGTTGTCGAAGAAAAGATCAGGAGGTTTAGTACCTTGAAGAGTTCAAAGTGGAGGCATTAGAAAGTTACTTGTAGGCAGATAAGTTCCAGTGAAGGAATACCGTGTTCTCTTCGCAAGAGTCCTCAGGGAGGCATTAGACGGTTGGAATTCTCTGTGGAGAATTTGCGAAGTCCCAAGAGCCGTCAGATCGTGCAGAGGGGTAGGGGAGTTATGGTTTAAAACCTTTGCATCAAGATTCATGAGGTTGCGAAAGGAGAAGTCATGAAATTGCGAGAGAATCCCAACCATCCATCAGAGGAGGACAGGTGGTAGAGATCAAGGGATCTCACGAACTCAGGGGTTCGCAAGGTGAGAGCCCAAAGATTGGGTGCTCCAAGTCACGAGTAGCGAAATCATGAGGAGCTAGGAAAGTCGTAGGATCTGAGCCAACAGGGGCCGTTGGATCACACATGTAATCTCATTTTGGGGTTTCGTGAGTGATCCAATGGCCCCTGTCGACGACATGTCATAATTTCGACATTTTGGCATATCGGTCAATAGGAAGTCGAGAGTTTTTCTCTGAAAGTCCCGAAGTCACGAGTTGCGATAAGCAGTAGCGAGGATTTCAGGATCTCGGTACCTCGGGTGTTGGGATACAAAGGAGGTAGTGCTTCGGGAAGCGAAGTCACGAAGTACCGAAGCTGGGCACAAGGGACATGTAGTAGAACTGCAAGGTGGGCCCGTGCATCAGATAGGTGGACACGTGTTACCTAGTGAAGGGAGTCAACACCCATTGACCTCTCGCGTCTCGGGGATTCATTAAATAAGGGAACAAGAGTTCAACCCTTTGACTCGTGAAGTCACGAGTAGCGAGAACGTGAGGAGAAAAGTCAACATCGCTTCTCGGGGTTTCGTGAAGGGAAGGTGCCAATATTGGACACTCGAACTCATGAAGTGGCGAGTAGCGAGAGGATCTAGCATTAAGCCTAGCTGGTGGTCGTGCAAGGAAGGCGGTGACAGGGGAAGAGCTATACCCATATCGGCATTTCGGGTATCGCGAGATTGGAAGGGAAGAGTCGGGAGCCTCGACTCACGAACTCGCGAGTTGCGATTTGTGACAAGCGCCTTTGGAATTGGGCTTTGGTCACAACGTTGTGGTCACACGGAGAAGGGGAGCTTACGCCTAGTGCTGTTCGCACAGGGAAGCTACCAAAAAGGACTTGTGGATCGATAATTTGTTATTCCAGCAGGGGATCTAAAGAGCCGATCCAGCTCAAAGGGGTTAAAGAATGATCCTGTGAGTGGATCTCGGCCCAAGGGCCGATAGGTCTGTGTCAATAACTTTCATGGTTACTAGACTTTTAAGAACTCCCTAGAACAGACTCCTATGTTTGTTTTGTAGCCTTGAAGAGTTTCCTCTCCAATCCTAAATCAAGGCTCTAGCCTAGACTAATTGATGTACCCTACAAACATAAAGTCTAATAAATTTTAATTAAGCATTAATTTTAGTGGCTTGTCTTAAGTGAAGGGAACGAAAGTGAAACTAGTGGTGTTTTTTAAGAGACGAAAGAGAAGAGCATAAAATGAAAATGAAAACAAAACTACTTCTTTCTCACAAATAAAGATTTGCAAATTTAAACTCTTTAACCAGACTTTTTTGTAACTACTTTTCTAAGATCTTTGAAAAGAAAAACCTAAAACAAGATTTCGCTCAACTATGAGCTACTTAATGTCCTAAGTATTCAGTAAATAACCTAAGAAAATTTGTATTTTTCCTCAATAAGTAAAACAACTAACCTAAACTACTTTTACCAAACAAAGAAATAAAATAAAAAAATAAAAATACAAAAAATTATTATTTTACGCTTCAAAACAAGAAACTTGAAAATAAATTCTTTTATTTTCTTCTAAAGCAAAAAAGGGAAAAATGAAGACAAGCCATGACCAAGAAATGACTTCTGGCCCCACCGCAGATCGCAGGGAGTCACTGATAGTACCAACAGGTAGATCAACAAAGACTCACAAACTCGCCTAAAAAACCCTAAAAAGAAAACACAAGAAATATTTGATAAAGAAAAGGTAAATTGAGGTCAGACCCAAGATACAAACTACAATAACAGAGACTAGGACTAGATCAAGAAAACCCTTGAGAAGTATGACTTCTAACAGGGAAGAGGTTGACTGCCTCTTCTTAAAAAATATTTTCTGAACACAGGCACACTACTGACACTTCAATAGCCTGCATATGTATGCAGCCTGTCCAAAGATAGGGCGCGTATGTACGCATGCATACCCACTACAGGCTGTGTACACCTATGTAACTTAAAAAAAAAACAAAAAAAAAACAGTCAAACTGACAAGGCAGGGAGTACTAGTATGGAAGACCAGAATCCCTTAAAGATTTAGACACTTACAAAAACTCAAAAAAGGCAATTAAACCAATTAAAGAACCCAAAAATATCCCCCAAAAACCTTAGAGGTTCCCCAGTATGGTCTCCAATTCTGTTATAGTGGGAAAACTCCCTATGGACTACACTAGCATTCTAAAGTGCAGGTAGAGCTAACCATATAAAGTCTCCTACTTTTAACAACTATTTCGACATTACCCCACATTCATATATAAAATATAAAGTATAGGGATTCAGTAGGATTACCTTAAACTCTGTGTATGGTGTCGATCCCTTTGCGCTCAGTTGTTTCTCGACTACAGATCACCTCCCAAGGATAACCTACATTCACCAAAATACAAACAAGAAACTACGAACATGCATTCTATATATGGATTAGTGGGTTAGATGTCATAACAAAATGTAAATAAATCATAAAGACTGAACACATCATTTGGCGGGACAGAAAAAGTACTTCTTTATATTAATCTCACAAAGTCACTTACAATATGAGACCAACAACTGCCCCTCGAACTTGGTCCTGGGATCCACTTAACCAAGCTCCAACTTCTTCCACATATCTTTCTCCTCTTCAGTTCTCTCTAGGGAAATGGCATATGCTTGCAATGGAGGAAAAAGGGCTGGAATAAGGAATTCTAGCTCAAACTCACAATGTAGCTGCAAATTCTTGGGGCAAGGGGGAATACTGAAATGGGAAGAGTTTCTTTGCTCTCAGGCTTCTCCTTAGAATGGGACCCCAACACCTTCTTTTATATGCCAAAAAGATATTTATTTGGTTGGGTGACCGACTATGGATGGTCAATTGGTTAGGAAACTACCCAAAATCCTGTATCCCCTTGCAAGTTTTTATTTTTTGCAATTTTTGTGAGCATACGTGGGTTGCAATGGTGCATATGGCATACATACATGAGATGTATAGGTGAAGAAAGCATGTGTGCGCGGGAATTAGTGGTGCAGGGTGCGTACATCTTCAAAAATATGGTTTTTAAGAAGAGTTTTTTAGTGATGGCTTAGAAAAAATAGCAAGTAAGATGGTCTGATGCCAGGTATGCATGTATGGTGCAATTTAGTGTTATAATAAGGCCTAAAGAGCATAGCAAAGTAGGTATGAGATTTGATTTCATGAATCTAAAAAGTAATATTATTTTTGTGAGTGGATTAATGAATATTTGTGTGCAGGTTAAAGATAATGAGTAATAGAGGAAAAACAACAAGTCATGATAGGTTTCATTATTTTGGGCATTGTCAAGATCTAGGTCAACGTCTAAATCTATATCTATCTCTATGTCGTGGTCTAGGTCATGGTCTACGTCAAGCTCTATTTCATCGTCTAAATATTAGCTCTATCTCTATGTCATGGTCTAGGTCATGGTCTAGGTCTATGCCATGATATACATCATGGTTATCATATAGGTCTAGGTCATGCTCCAATTATTTCCATGTCTAGGTTTGGGTTTGGTTCTTGACATTTCTAGGTCAAGGAAAATTCTTTCCTTGCAATGTAGGGAGGATGGATGCAAAGAGAGGAAGAAAGAGAGTTTGATAGGGGGACAGGGGAAGAAAAAGAGAGTGAGGGTTAGGGATAGCGGGGGAGGATTAGAGAGTGAGAGAGTGGGAGTATAGGGTAGAGAGTGAGAGAGTTAGAGTATGGGGGTCTATTTCATGGTCTATGTCAATCTCTAGTTCATCATCTAACTCTATATCTAGATCTATGTCATGGTCTAGGTCATGGTCTACGTCAAGATCCAAATCATCATCTAAATCTAGCTCTAGATCTATGTCGTGGTATAGTTTATGGTCTAGGTCTACATCATGGTCATCGTATAGGTCTAGGTCATTCTCCAGGTCTTGCCATGTCTAGGTATTGATATGTATAGGTTAAGTTCTAGGTCTTGACATGTCTAGGTCATTGCCATTTCTTTTCTTGTGATGTAGGGAGGGGGATTGTAGAGAGAGGAAGAAAGAGAGTGTGAGAGGGGGAGAGTGGAAGAAAAGGAGACTGAGGGACAGGGAGACAGAGAGGGGGTAGAGAGTGGGAGAGTGAGAGGAAGGGGGGAAAAAGAGGGAAGGGGGGTTATATATATGAAAAGAGAGCAAGATGGGGAGAGTTGGGGAGAGAGGGGGATACAGGGAGTGAGAGAGTGGCGATTAGATGCAAGAGGTCAATATAGAATGGGATAGATATGAATTGTTTGAGAGTGTGATAGGGTGGGAGAGGAATACCAAGAGGGGGGGTTGGAGAGAGAGAGTGAGAGTGAGACAAACAAAAAGGAGAGAGAGAAAGAGGTGGTAGATATAGGAGATAAAGAGGGCAGATATAGTGGGAGGGAGGGACAAGGGGGAAGAGAAACGAGAGAGACAAAGAGAAATAAAAGGAGAATTGGAGAGGGAAAGGGAGGGAGGAGGGGGAGAAATAGATGGAGAGAGAGAGAGAGATTTGAAGAGGTTGGATATAAAGAGGGATTCAAACATTGATTGTGAATAAAGAATATTGAATCAACTATAACATTATGCTTATATTAAAAAAACAGCAGAATCAATGTACCATAATCATCATTAAATCATGTTAGATCATTATTAAACCGTAGTTGAATGTTCATATCCATAAAATGTTATTATAAAAAACAAGGAATAGGCATACTACACTTAGGTCTTGGGTGTGCATGGGGTTAACGGTAGAGTATAGCTTATGTGTAGGCTTAGATGGAGAAAGGGGCGTCTAGATGATGGTCTAGGTCTAGTTCATGGTCGATGTTGGTCCTAAGGTCTACACCTGACTTGTAAAGGGAAAATCTAGGCCACCTCAAGTTTGTAATGATATTTTTTTACAAG
This sequence comes from Picea engelmannii, assembly GCA_009831015.1. Taxonomy (NCBI): domain Eukaryota; kingdom Viridiplantae; phylum Streptophyta; class Pinopsida; order Pinales; family Pinaceae; genus Picea; species Picea engelmannii. Next base: position 391,528 of record ML777718.1, read on the forward strand.
TAGGTTTTGTTGGTAAGATTAAGGATAGGTTTTCAAAAAATGGTACTCTAGTTGGACAGGCCACACAATATTAAATTAGGTTCTCCTTTGCTAATGGTATGTGTGTTAAATGACAATTGAGGGTATGAAAAGAAACACAAAGAAAACAACCACAAGCAATTCAATGAATCACTTGCTGCGTGGAAACTAAGACTTAAGATAATATATCAAGACCTAGAAAATCATTCAACATGTTGAAAAATAGTGGATTTCTCACTAAACAATAGCTGTATAACAGGTTGCATAACCAGCAAAAGAAAAACTAAAACAATAGTTGAACGAATAAGGAAATGTACATCGCACACATCACAAAATATGCATTCAAGATAATAATCAACACATAAGGATTTGAGTAAGAAACACAACTGTCATCAACATATATTCACTAGGTAGAAAACTTTATAGTTAACTAAGCAGGTTTGATTCCTCTGTTGCTTTTACTTTCCTTCCAAAAACTCCCAAACCCAAAAACATATAAAAAATGCATATTTAACAGAGTTGCAAAGGTTCTGGTCAATTTGGGACTAAGACCTAACTCTGGATAACTAATTATAGAATAAATCATTAACTTAACTAAAATATTGCATGGAGTACAACATTGTGCGCTTCACACTGGACTTAATAAAAAAGAGTGGCTCTTATCACACATAGAAGACCACTTATTAATTCAACCTAAATAATTTTGGACCTGAACAACTGGAACTGCTACTGTCTCTAAGACTGAACTGATGCATGCACTGTATGAATTGTATTTGGTAGAAAAAATAGGAGTGACAGAACATGGTTTTGTGTTGAGTAATGGCATGCCTGAGGCCTCTGGAGGATAAATGGTTGTCTGTGAATATCCTTTCATTATATTCTAAAGGAAGAGGTAGCCTTCTGAAGTGTTCTAGAACCAACGATCCTCGACCTGGGATGATCTCCATGCTCTTTGTCTATAACAGAGATTTCAATGTCTAAGAACATTCCATTTTGACTCGTTAGTTGCCATCTATGCATGTACAACTTCACTATTGTCAGCTAATCAGTCATTGGGGAAGATGTGACTGGTTGCATGCAGGAGGACATGGAGGAAATTGACCAATAGGGGATGGCATGAGCATATTTGTATTATGTGGAGGTGAGTGGAGGTGACGTGGTGGCCTGACGTTATATAAGCATGTGATTTCTGGAGTTACCAAGGGTGGTTTGGGTCCACACTGCTTTCGGGCCCAAAATCTGGTCTAAGCTGCCACGTAGCTCCCCCGTGATACCATGGTTTAGATTTCATCTTGCTCAAGAATTTTAATGCCAGAGCATGTTGCGGTGCCGAAATGAACTGTGGTCATTGATATGGTCATGATCTGTGATCTAGGTGGAAGGTCAATAGGTGGGGTGTGGTGAGAGGAGGATTAGATGTGGAGAGGAGGACGGTATCAGGCTTTGGAAGACAGGTGCATTATAATGAGAGGTGGGAGAGATACACGTGAGGTGACGAGAGTGTGAGTGGAGGACAAGTGTCGGGTGGTGAGAGGAGTGAAATTAGTGAGTGGAGGTGATATTAGGAGGAAATCTGGGATGATTCTGGATGGCAGGGTAGGTAGTAAGTAGTTTGGAGAGGGGGGGTCTAAACTCCCTAGGAGATGCCATGTTAGTTAGGGCCCGCGGCGGGGAAACCATTTTTCCGAACCCACCCTCCCCCCCCACTACTATTAAAGGTAGAAATATCAGGGGGGGTCCGAAATCATGTGGGTACCGTTGATCTGGAGGATGGGGGTGTCGCTGATATGGATTAGCACAAGAGTTAGGCACTCCATGACAAAAATCCTTTTCTCCGCATTATGGAACCCCAAATGCCACAGCAACCATCGACCTCGCATTAATGTGGGATCTTCACCATCGATCATGTCAACTTGTTGTTTGCGTGTATTTTGAGTCTAACATGGTATGCTCTGATTGGCTTCTAGAATCTATGGAATCTTACTAAGCTTTCAATAGGTTTGTTGAACATGGATATCTCCTGTGCACACACAAAATACTTGGTGGACCTGCTCTATGCTTTGTTAAAGGAAAATATGATGATGAGTATTCCAAATTCAAACCAAAACATGTGACCTCTTTAAAGGAAAAAAAATTATGGTGTAAATATGAAAATACAGATAGGGGTCATGAAAAATAAAAAATGGGGAATAGGCTAAGAAAGAAACAATAAAGCTCAACATTGATGGATGGATAAGGTGAGAGATAGAAGAGGGTAGGGGTGCAGACCTAGGTAACAACATTGGCTCCAACTGGGGATAGCTCATCCCTGTGAGGTGTTGAGAACTCTAGATTGGTGCCTTAGGATTAAACATCTACTCTCACCTTCCATTACTTATCATTGTTTAGTCTTCCAGCCCTGTGTTATCTGCTACTGTGCCTCAGTCATGCATTTTATTGAATTAAAAACTAAAACTACACCCCAGTGCCTTTGTTGGGATATGGAGTCTTTAGTCACACACAACTAACTAATCAAAATCAACATTAAAAAGGAAGCATCTATGGTACAAGAGGGACCTTCCATCATCCTTAAACAAAGTAGTGTTTCAGAAAGCGCCCATTTACTGGACCTCCAAATATCTCTGCATCATCTAGATTGTGTAATATAAACATATTATTGTACATAACTTCAACCACCTTAAAAGGTCCAAACAAGAGGTTTTCAAATTTTCCATGCTTGGACTTGTCATCCCTTCTGACATCTCACCTTAATACCATGTCACCTTTTTGAAATATCTCCTTCTTGGTTTTCTTGTCAAATATTAACTTGATATTCTTTTGATATTCTTTTATCCTCTACTCCAATGCTTCTCATCTTTGTTGAACTTATATAACCTATAAGATTCTCCTTTGGATGTCATTTGGCTCCTCAATCTCCTCCTGCAATAATTTTAGGACTGGTATACCAAGATGAGTGAGAAAAACAATGTCTATTCCATAAACAACATGAAATGGTGAGGTTCCCAAAGACTTCTCGGTACTGATTATGTCAACCCATAAAGCATACTTGAGTTTAGAGTCTCGGGATTTCTTGTTTTCAGTCAACAAATTTTTAATGATCCTAATGAGAGTCTTATTTGATGATTCTTCCAAACCATTTCCCTAAGTATAATAGGGCGTGGAATGTGTCAAGGAAATGTTTCAACTTCCACATAAGTCAATCATGGCTTTGGACTTGAATGATTGGGAATTTTTTGTTACAAGCTTGCTGGGGAAAGCAAATCTGGCAAAGATATTAGTTTCCATAAAATTGATGATCACTTTGTTAGTGGCATTCCTGGTGGGAACAACCTCAATCCACTTGGTGAATTAATTATTGGAAGTGATGATCCACTTGTGCTATCCACCGGAGGGTGTATCTATCTCTCCTATGAAGTATAACCCCCATTTCTGAAATGGACTACTTGCAGTGATAGGTTTTAGGGGTAGTGATGGTAAATTTTGTTTTCCTGCAAATATTTGACACTCATTGCAAGCCCTAACAGTATCAAATACATCAGAAAAAAGGGTGGGCCAATATTACAATTCCCTTAGTATATTGAGAGTTTGGGCCTTCGAATGTTGGTGCCCTCCACATACTCCTTTGTGCATTTCTGCTGTGACTTGTTTGGCTTCATTTTCATCAAGGCATTTTAACAGGATGCCAGCAAGATCCCTCCAATACAATCTCTGGTTAAAATGTAGAATTTGATAGCTTTCAATTTGAAAGACCTATCCTTTGTCTTTTTCCCATCTGGTGGACATTCTAAATGCTAAAGAAAATAGATGATGTTTTTATACCAAGGTGAAGAGGAGTAGTTTTCAAATACCTGTAAGCTATCTTGTCCAGGTTGTCTGATGGGTGAATCTGATTGGGTAAATATTTGATGCAATTATATCACCTTACAATTTGATTATAATAGAAATTTGGCCAGTCCTTGCCCCTTGATCATCTTGGTGGGATTTATGTGCAAGTCATACTCCAACAGTTTGACAATCCATTTTCCTCTTTTTCCCTCACTATCTGGCTGAACAAGAATCTCTTTGACACTACTTCTATGAACAAAGGTTGTTATGCTAGACTGTAGCACATAAATCGTGAAGGCTTTGAGTTCTTTGACTAGTGAATAAGACTCCTTCTATAATATATCATACTTCATCTCATCATCTTGGAGGGATCTGCTGAAAAAGGTTATTGGTTGCCCGTGCCCTTCTTCACTTTTCTGCAGTAGTACAACAACGACGGTTTCCTCTGAAGAAAAGGAGAAGATGAAGAAATCTTTGGTATAGTCAGGGCCGAGAAATACAAGGGCTTCAACTAAAGCTTGATTGATTGTTTGGAAAGATGATTTTGCCTCCAAGGACCATTTTATCACAACAAAGTTCTTCAACATGTTAGTAGTATGCTTTATAATTTCAACAAAATTTGGCACAAAACGTCTGAGGAAGTTTATCTTACCAATAAAAGACTGGACAACCTTTTTATTTCTGGGGATCTCAATCTCTTGAATGGAAAAAACCCTCCTTGGATCAATTTTTATACCTCCTGCTGATATGATGTGGCACAGGATCTTTCCTTCTGGCATGGCAAAGTGAGACTTCCTAGGATTCGGGGATATTCCATACCTCCTACATTTCTTGAAAACCTGCTCCAAATGATGCAAATGTTCCTCATCAGACTGGGATAAAATGGTTATGTCATCCAAGTAAATGACCATAAATCTGTCTTTTCCCCCCACAAAAGCTATGTCCATGGCCCTTTGAAAATTTGCTCCTGCATTCATCATCCCAAAGGGCTTCTTGTCATACATGAATGTTTCCCATGGGGTGGTGGATGATTTTTTTTCTTTATCCTCTTCACAAATTGATATCTGGTTATAAGCATAGTATCCATAAAAAAAGGAAATTATGTGTGCACCTACCACCCTATGTAAAATATGATCCATCTTGGGGAGGGGGTAATTATCCTTCAGAGAACACTTGCTGAGATTTCTGAAATCAACACACAAGTGTATCTCCCCATTTTTCTTCATTACAGGTACTAAGTTGGCCACCCAATTTGAGTACCTCAATGGTACAATAATCTTGGCATCCAACATTCTTTTCATCTCTTTCTCAATAATGGACATTAACATGGGATTAAATTGCTGAATATTCTGTCTGAATGGCTTGGAGCCATCCTTTAGAGGGATATTTTGTTGGATGATGTTAGTGTCAAATGTCTTCAGATCTTCATAGGACCATGCAAAAATATCAACAAATTTTTTTATGAGACTGACATAACTGTCCTTTTGTTCTACAGCTATTGCTTTGGAGAGCTTGATGATCTTGGGATTCTCAGTGGTCCTAATATTTCAATATGTTATCTCTTCTTCTTGATTCTTCATGGAAGCTCCTTTGTAAACATCATTATTGTCAAACAACCTTTCCAATGGCACTAGTCCTCTTGGAATGTGATTGGTTTTCAGCTCCACAATATCATGAACAACTACTGTCTTCAGCAGATGAGATGTTTGTTGAACTTCTAATTCCTCATTTTCACCTTCTTGACTTTTTTGATCAATTGAGATATTGGAGAATTCATCAATGGTGTGTAGAAATCTCTACAACTCTAGATCATCATTGAAGACTTGCCAGTGATTTATGTTGTCTAGTATGGTTGTTCTATGCCTGATCTCCACCTGATATTTAATATTTGGGCCAATGGGAGGCCTGAAAGTGCTGGAAGCTAAGGCCAGAGAATCTTCCTTCTGATTCTGATATCTGGGAATGAAGGAAATGTTAAACTCTAGAAATAAATTATCGATCAGATCCCATACCTCGTTTCTGTATTTCTTGAGCCTTAGTTTCTTAGCTTGATAGATGTTACTCACTTGGTTGACGATCAACTCAGAATCACCAAAAATTGCTAGACAGTCAATGGTCATGTCTTTGGCAACCCTCAATCCCAATATCAGAGATTCATATTCATCTATATTATTAGTAGTTTCAAATTCTATCTTATAAGAGAGTGTGATTACCTCTTTTGAAGGGGACATGAGGGGTATACCTACACCAGATCCTTCCTTTGATGAAGATCCATCGAAATACATTTTCCATACTTTGTTTTTTCGACCTGTTAGTGGCTGATCCTTGCATTGGCTTACTGATATTTTAGGTTCATCATCATTTAAATGAAAGAAAGATGAGACAATCTCATCCCCAATAGCATAAATTGGGTGATTTATTGGGTTCTGATAGTCACTGAAAATGTAGGCCAACCTTACCTCTCTATATACCCTCCTATGTTCTCCTCCAAACATAGGGATGGTGGCATAAGTGAGTTTGATTTGAAATGATCCCCCAATATTATTATCCCAAGTTCTGGATAAGAGCATACACAATTTTGGGGGAATTTCAGCCACCACAATATCCATCACTACACTCTTCATGGGTAATTGTGCTAAATAAACCACCATATCCTTTACCAGTGTGAGACATTTTACTTTATTAGAATCAAAGGAGTACAGGTCTTGGTAAGGTTTGGTGATCTCCAATCCTAGCTCTTCCATAACAACTTTGGGCATGACATTGTGAGAGGCTCCTTATTCCATAAGACAATTGTGCAGGATCTTATCATGGAAATTCAAAGATATATAGAATGGAGGAGAAGCATCAGAGCCATCCTCAATGTGCAGACCCATAGTAATGGCTGAGTTTTCATCCTCCAAACTTATTACATCATAAGATACACTAGGAGAAGTTGGATGCATAACCTTCATGATATACTTTTTGAAAGGTTCATTCTTCATCAATTCTTCCAAAGGCATCGAGATCTTGATCTTTCTCAACTCAAGTTCTAGGCTAAATAGGTTGGTGTCCTATCAGCTTCCTTTATTTCAGGGATGGTGTGTTTAGATGAGGGAGGTGACTGAGCTTTAGATGGCATACCTTTACTTGGATTCGGCTTGGGAGGAACCTCATCTTGTTTTTTTTATCAGAGGTAGTGGCCCTGGGAGCCCTTTCTCTCATCCTCAAAACATATTTCTTCTTGGGTTGGCCTTGAATAACTCCCTCTTCCCCTATCTAATTATCAAATTGATTTGACAGTTGTGCTACCTCATATTCTTGTTGTGTTAAATGGCTGGTATAATAATCTATTTCATTGAAAAGAACAAAAATATCATCCACGTCATCACTGTCTGCATCCATCTCCTCAATCTGATTGTTTTGGAAAGGAGGCACTACCCTTTGATCATCAACATTTATCCTTTCTCTCTGCATTATTTGAGGGGCATCATTAGGCATTTTGAACTGATTTTGATTTCTATTACCAGCCCCTTGAAAATCTTTGTTTGGTTGTTTATATTCCCAGTTCAGATTAACTATTTAAGAAGTCGTATCCTTCAAAGTTTTGGTCATTTCATCAAGTTTTGGATCAGATGTGGCTGAGTTAGAGGAGGCAGGGGAATCCTCTCTCTGTTTCTTCTTATCTTTATCAGATATGGTCTTTAATATGTTTGAGGGAAAAATATTAGATTCAACCTCAATGGTTGCTTCCTGCATGGACAACAATATGGTGAATCTTATTTCTCTCAGTAGGAGGGAGAAATCTGCATCAAAAGCATTAGAATAAGTGATCTTGGAAGACACTTCAGTTGGTTTGATCTCATATGGGATTCTACCATACATCTTATTGAATCTCTTGGAGAAATCTGAGATAGATTCACCATTATTTCTCTTTAGGGCCCCAAACTCAGTGATGTAGTAGAGGTAATCCCTCCTATATCCCCATTTCTTTATGAAAGTTTCATCCAGTGCCTCAATATCTACAATGGAGGCTAGAGGAATACCCCTGAACCGCTTTCTTACTTCCCCATCTAGACTATGTACAAACAATCTCATCCATACATCTGCATAATCAATGTTAAAATTATCTGCAAAGATGTAAAAGGATAACAGATGTTCTTCAATGGTAACCTCACCTTCCTCATTATATCTTGGTAAATATCTCATGTAATATGTGGCTAGTAGTGCATGTAATCCTACAGGGAGCACTAGGGGTGCATATCTGATAGCAATTATGACATCCATCTTTTTAACATCCATGGTTTGAATAATAGGAATCTGAAGATTTATGGGAGAAACGGGGGTGGATGCAGGACTGGATGATAAGGTAGAATCATGAGTTGGATATGTCTGTGCTTCTTTGGAATTATGATTCTCTAGGCTAGCAAATTCAAACTGCTTGTGATTGTCATTAGATGTAGGTTCTTTGTGTTCATCTTTACACTTAAGGGAGGTATATCTCTGAGCTATTGTGGATTTTCATAGTTTCCTTTCTGGATCAGAGGATACTTTTTTACTCAGAAGGTCAGGATGAGCCTTCTTGTGTTTATGGATAAATCCGTAAGTG
>ML777718.1:476881-494618 GCA_009831015.1 Picea engelmannii
TTTGGGCTTCAGAATTTTGTGCATCAGTGCATCCCACTTCTCCCAATTTCCAAACTCCAAAAGGATTACAGGATAACCCTCCTGCACCTTCTCCGGATCTGACGGTCGTAAAGGATTTCCCTTCCTTCTAAACAGAGCCTATGGTCCCAACACCACCAATGGTGTGATCTCTCTCCCTGTGGCCAAATACCATGTCTGTCGCAGTTTTATAATACTGCTACCCCTCCTAAGCTTCGTAACATGGCCAAAGTAACCTCTTGGCACTCAGGGAACATTCTAAGGTTTGAAATTGGTTCCTCCAGAAATAATTTCCACCTGAAACCTCGGGTCCAATGGCCACTTATCCATCCCATCCAGGCTTAGCATTGAAACCATGGCTCTGAACTCGAATTTTTTCTACTTCGACAACAATTATTTCCAAAACATTTTCTTCAATTTCCACTAACATGGCCCATCCAGGATCAGTGTTGAAAAACTTGGCTCTGATACCAAATTGTAACGTCCCTAGCCATCAACAAGTCGGGTAACGCTACCAACACAACCTTAACTTTTCCTTTACTTCTCTGATACCAAATTGTGACCTTGTGGAAATAATCACATATAAAACTTAACTGGAAGATAGAGATAACATATGGTATTCACAAATATAAATATATATCTATCTAATGCAATTAAATAGACATCAATACTCTACTCATACACATGTTCATGTGGAAACAACATTAACACATCGAGGCCACCTAGGCCAGGACATGCTACCTCATAGAAATGACAATTATCATGTGCATATATATAAACATAAACATACAACATGTTCTGCTAATACATAAATTAATGTGGAAATAATAGTAATCCTACACATACAACATATACATGCATTACTCATCAATTATAACACATGTACAAATACACAACATGTAAATGAACATAAAAGTGGTACTTATATTTTAATAGAAGACCACCAACTGCATGCAGACCTCCCATGAACCTCCCAGCCTTATACCACACTGCTCATCATTCTCAACAGTAGGTCACCCCCGAGATGGGACTAAGCTCCATTGGGCAAGGGATTCCCAAGCTAGGCAAAGTCAAAAAGGAAGTCACATAGTTTACGAGGAAGGATTATCTTCAAGGAGCCACTTACGCCCACTGCTCACAGACTCTCATTCCCCACATATTTGTCCCACCCCAGGAGTATACACCTTCACTGTCACATAGTCCATCGGTTGCTCCACCTCCCTTACCTTGGGCTTCAATAATAGGTCGAACCAGAATTGTCAGATCTTTGTAGCATCTACGGGACTCCCTCCAGTATAAATCACCTCCTCAACACAATCTCTCACCTAGAGAGAGTTTCTCATAGGCCTGACAACCTACTTCTTCAATCCACAACCACCTCTCTCACCTAGAGAGAGAGTTTCTCACAGGCCTGATAGCCTGCCTCTTCAACCATGGGCCTAAAACCCCCCTTCTTCAATCAATCTTCGACTCAGTTCCAGTAAGATGAGGAAAACAAAAATGGTTTAGTATGGCTTAGTAAATATAAGACAAAAACCCAAAAATGGTTAAGGTACATACTCGGATTTGCAAGTGTGGGTAAACTAGGTTCAAGGGAAACACAGGTAAGCTTTCCCTTCCCGTGAGCGGTTTTCTCAGTTGTGCATGAAGATTTCCCAGGTCAATTGTAGAGGCCAAACAAGCTAGATGGAGGATGGAGAATGGAAAGTGAACCCCCAACACAGTTTGACTCTTTAGTTTTAACTGCATGCACCCAGGTCAACACCTGTCTTCCTAGAGCTGCACACACTCCATTTAGCATATGTTCCCTTTCCAGGAACTTAAGACAACACTGATAATGTGTCTACCTTATCCTTTAAGAAATAATAATAAAATATTATCCCCTTAGAGGTAATCCCCCTAGCTTAGCCCCCAGGCCCAAACACTTAGCCTCCTCCCTTACCCTACCTAGTGGAGCTTAGTCCCCCATCACTCTTTCTTCGTGGAGGGTCTACAGGCAGCGATGCATAATTTTTATTAATGATTTTGCATAATTACATATACAAAATAGGATCCTGGCCTTAGTGTCCTAGGCTCTCTGGCCTAATCATCACATAAACCTCCTATCTTATTATAAATCGGCTCACCATCCTAACAAACATGTTTACAATTCATAATTACAACTGGGGATATACCGGGGGATATTACATCCATGTCTTGGTGTTGTCATCAATGATTGGTGTTGACATCAATGTTGGTGTTGCCATCAATTCCAAAGGGAGAGATTTTTGTACTATGTTGTCATTGATGTCAAGGGATTGTTGTCAAAGGGATCAATGTCAAGTATTTACATAGTGACGTGTTTGTATCATTGATATATTGATTATTGGTTATATGTTCATTGATGTAATTGTCATCAAAGGGTTGATGTCAAGTGGTGTCATAATGATGTGTTTATTTTAAAGGGATTTGCATCATTGATGTCATGTCATGGTTGATAGGAAGAACCAAATGGATAAACTCCAAAGTGGTCCCCTTATGGTGAAATCTGTCATGGGAAGACACTCTTGGATAAATTTATCAAAGTGGTACTCTTATGGTGAAATCCCTCACAGGAAGACACTTTGTGAAGTCCAAATGGTTAAGTGGTTGAGTAGCCTAGCAATGTGATTAGGAAACCCCGTTTTTATTGAGGAATAATGTAATGAAGATCAGTGAATTTGCAGGAGAAACTATTCCATGTGGATAGTATATGTCATGTCATTTCCGGTGATATGCGGAACATCACATAACTCCTCACAGTTAGAGTGTTATTTCCATGTGAAGCTGGAGAACCCTCATGAGCTATCTAAAATCCCCTAGAAGGTCAATGATTTCAAGAAGGTCAAAGAAGTCAAATTATTCTAGAATATCCTAGAAGAAGTTGACTAGTCAAACTGGCTAGTCATGGGTTAAATGGTTGCAACAAGAAAACAATTAAAAATAAATTAGTTGCAACTAGAAGTGGAGATTTTACTATTTGTGGATAAAGTGGTTGTAAGTGGACAAAGTAGTTAGAAGTAGGTTAGTCACAAAAGAAGGAAGTTGGGTAAGTTGGTTAGAAGATAACCTGTAGAGGAAGCTACTTGGAGAAGTATAAATAAGAGACCAAGGGTCTCTTATGAACATGATATTTGAGCATATTGAATATCCATTTGTGAAAGGTTATTTGGAAAGGTATTACTGATAGAGAAAAATAGCGGCAGAAAAACCATGGAAGAGAAATCACGGCAGAAAAACCACGGCAACAAAATCGCATCAGCAAAACCACGATAGTAGAATAGAGGCAATAGAATCAAAGCAGCAGAATCGCGGAAGAAAAACCACAACAACAGATTTGGCAGCTACAGAAAGTTTGCAGTTCCGTAACCACATCAGATTTGCATTGTTCCAACTGTTGCATGTTATGGTATAGGTCTTGATGATTTCTACAGGATTAAAGGTATGGTTTTGGCACATGGTATTTTGTAAGGGTTTATGGTATTTGTTTTATGGACAATATGGTGTATTGCTAGAGGTATCTTGTTGGTTAACTTGGTGATATTGTGCATATGGGTGAGAGTTGACTTGATGATTTATCTTTCCAAGTAGATCAGATTTGGATGATGAGATTGATGAGACAGGTTGTTTTGACAGGTTTTGTTGTGCATATTTGATGCACTTGTATTGGTATAGACTATTGGTACATTTTGAAAGATTTCTTTTTGTCTACAAGCTGGGTCTTGTACTTGAGTGTTGGATTCATCACATCTCTGTTGGTGTTGAGATATGTAGGTTGGGTCTTTCAATTGAGAGTTGGTTCTCTCTTTGATTTGGTGCTCTTTTCAGTTGGTGTTGATAAAACCTGAGATTGTAGTATCTTATAACATATAATACAAAAAGATTAAACATATATCTGGTGCTCTTTTGTTCATTATTGTGATGGTTCAAAGTTATTTATTGGTTATGTATGTTGTTGAGATATGTTTACATGCAAGCAACTAAGTGTGAATGGAACTAATGAGTAAATGGTGATTGCTAACTAAAGTTTTGCAAGAAGTGTAAAAAGAGCCTCACACTAATTCACCCCCCCTCCCTCTTAGTGTGTCCAACACATAATATTTAAATTGGGCTCCATGTATCCTCATAATTAGGATGTCAATATCTTCAACACATTGTGAAAAGGAATTCATAGAAATATCTTGTGGAAAGTTAATTGTGTGGCCACCTGATTTGTATTTCCCACCATGAGCATCCATCACTTGCAATATTGGATTTAATGCATTCTATTAGCACCTCTTCAACTTGGGTAAGTACCCTCAGATCATGAGATTGGTCACCAATATCCATGTTATTCCAATGAGAGAAATGATGGGAACCTCACGCATTCTTACACCTTTTACAAATAGTTCCTTCAATCCATCTAAAAAACTAGATTTTAGGATAAGATTCATGAGAAACATAACACATTTGCAAAATTGAGAGATTATCAATCTTCTCACAATTTTTTTAATGAAGTAAAATCATGTTTCTATCAAAATTATGGAAAACATGTTGATTCACTTGATGAATATGAACTCTATACATAGGATCACATTGAGCACCAATTGCAAGAGTAAAATGTCCTCTGAAAGTTACATCATCTTCAACAATGTGTAAGGGCCTACCCAAATTTGGAGTAGGAGGGATGGGTTAGTTACTTCCAACATTTCTTGCCCTAAAATTTATGGATTTCACTTCTCTAAACTAATTGCATTGAATGACATCCTGGTCATAAAATGTTGTATTATTTAATGTCCAAATTCAAGAGCAACCTAAGAGACACACAAGAATTTTGAATCTCGAAAAATTAAGGCAATTAAGAGCATGATGTGGGGTTATTTTATGGAGGATGCCCCAAAATTTTGAGAACATGTGCAATTCTACTTATAATATGATGGCATCGATAAGAAGGTGAGGAAGTATTTGTATGATGCTTGGAGATATGTGAAACTAAAAGCAAAGGTGGATCATGAAGTGAACAAAGTCATCACTCATAAATTATATTTGTTAGGGATGAAGGATAAAACTTTTGTTTGAATGGATGTAAGCACTTGCACTACAAAAATTTGTAATTGGAATAGTGCAAATGGGAAAGTCATGAGGGCATAGTTATATATAAAAAATATTCATCGATGACATGGAATGGATGCTGTCTAATGGCCTCCTCTACCCATTAGATGATAAAATGTCTTTGCATACCCCCGAGATATATACATATATTTTAAAAATCGTGAGATCCCCCCTCTCAATTGTGGTAGCCAAAGAGAGAATATCGACATTTCTAGAAATTTCAAAGAAACTCCATCCATCTATGAAAACATATACCCTAATGAAATATTTCATTCATTGCTTATCTCCCATATACAATATTGAAAAGAAAATGTTGGAAAAATTCTTGAGAGGAGGGAGAACATTAAATGAGTGATGGTGAATATTAAGTATTATTTATGACTACATCAAGTGGGTCCCACATTAAGAAACAACCCAAAAATTTTATCCTTTGGATCAAGTGTTTCTCAAGCATCCCATCATACCTTAGCCTCTACTTCCACCCAGACAACAAACTTTAGAACAAATGGGGCCACCTTCCTAGCCCTCAAAGGGAAGCTATTATAAAGGGAGAAAATGGTGAAAATAACAAGCAATTATTTTTTGTTACTCTTATCATGGAACTTCCTAATTTTGCGACACCATGTAGAGTAGTCCTCCTAACCAATCAACTAATCTCTAAGAAAACGAGGATTATTTAGTACTAACTAGTAATTCAACGGTGTCTATAAGAAGAGAGATCGATAGCAAGAAAAAGGATCAAGAATTTTCATACTATTAAGATGTCAAATTTTAGAGAGAGGTTTAAGCTCCTTTCATTATAATAGTGTTTGTTGGCTCCATGTTAGAAGGATCAATGATATTTAGTGAATTCTTCTTCTTTTCTCTCTTTCATTTTCTCTTTATAAACATGATTGTAAGCAATAGATTATGGCAAGGAAGTGAATAGAGGACCACGATTGAGATTTTATAGTCCATAGTTGATGCCTTCATTGTATCTAATGAAATGTTAAACTTTATTTCGTAATCACAACCAAGTAACATTGCCACTTATGATTTAATAAAATTCAAGCAATTTATGTTGTTTTTTCTTCCATTTTATCTCTTATGTTATCATGCTAAAAAATATGAGAGACCACCTCTAAGTTGTGGTAGCCAAAGAGGCCATACCCACATTTCAAGATGTTGCAAAGAAACTTCAATCATCTATGAAAAAATGGACCTTGATGAATCATCTCATTCAATCATCTATGACAAAATGGACCTTGATGAATCATCTCATTCAATCATCTATGAAAAAATGGATCCTTATATACAACTTTTATTGATAGAAATTGTGAATAACTAGGTCAAATTTGATTTTTTCTAACAGTGGTATCTTATTTTTCCAACAAAATATAAGGTATATGTTTTCATTCATGCATGTGTTGAGTGTCTTAATGATGTAATTCCATTCAAAAAAACTTGTATAATTGTATTGAACCTTTTTTTCTTGTTCCATGTATTTTTTGGAAATTTTAATATTAATTATATATATATATATATATATATATATATATATATATTTTAAATTATCAAACTGAACATATGTATGAAATTACAATGTCTTTTGTTTGTGCAGGCTAAAAGGATATTAACATGATCAAAACAATTTATTTTTTTAGATCATAGGTATCAGTCTCCTATCGTGCCGCATATAACTCATTTGAGAAATGGTTAAGTCGAGAAAAAGTTATGGTAGAAATAAGAGAGGTGTGTATTCTAGGATTTTGATACATGTAAAGAGAAAAATAGATTAAAAATAGTAAACAATAATAATTTAAATATATATATATATATATATATATATATATATTTGAAATATTCATAGTCGACTCAATCTATTTCTATAATTTTGTCAACAACTGAATCATTTAGCCTATAGAAAAATAACATCAAAGATAAAGATATAGAGGGGTATTCACAAAAATGGATGTTTTTATGAATTTGCAGACCAAACCACTAGGTTGTCATCCCGAACCTAAATCTGAGCCAACCAATTCATCATACATCTTGTCAATCCCACCCAAAAAAATGATTTCAAACAAGAGCGCACGCGCTTTAGGAACGTGTGCATGCTTGTAAAAATAATTTCCTTCCTTATCTATCTTTTTCCTACATCTCCTACATATACCCCCCCCCTCTCTATCTCACTCTCACTCTCCCTCTCTACCCACCTGACTATCTCCCTCTCTCTCCCTCACACTCCTATACATGGTAAGACCTAGACATGGAAAGATTTAGACATCACAAGGCATGGAAAGACCTAGAGCTAGAACTTACCTTGACATGCCTCACACTCTCACACCCACTCTCTCTCTATCCCCCCCTCCCTCTTCCACCCGCTCCCCTCTCTCTCAGTCTCTCTACCCCTTTGTCCCTCACTCCCCTCTCTCTTCCACCTCTATTCCACATGTTGGGCCCACAATATGGTTTTTATAATGATGTTGGTTGGATCCTTTTTGACCAAATGTGTATATGTATTTTCCTGTTTTGAAGAGTTTTTGTGTTAAATCGCCATGATTCATACTAGGTATGCATGATTCATGTTTTGTGATGATTTTGAGTATAAATCAACATGTTTTTATGATTCTAGGAAACTAATTCACGTTTTGTGTGTCACAGGGAAAAATCGCATCTTGTTTTTGCATCTGACACTCTATCTG
This sequence comes from Picea engelmannii, assembly GCA_009831015.1. Taxonomy (NCBI): domain Eukaryota; kingdom Viridiplantae; phylum Streptophyta; class Pinopsida; order Pinales; family Pinaceae; genus Picea; species Picea engelmannii. The sequence goes on from ML777718.1 coordinate 484,693, forward strand.
GTACTCCATTCAGCACTCAGTCTGGTACTCCATCCGACACTTCGTCCTGCACAAAAACCATGGGCAATTTGGTGGTTATCGTACCGACGACCAACAATGGGTGAATAAAAAACATGGGTTTTTCTTGTGCTTGTGGCCTCCAGCTACTGAGCTTCTGACAACTTGATTTGGGTTGTTATGTTGGGCGATTATTGGCTCGCCTTATTTCTAGAAGCCATCGGCAGTTAGGGCATATTAAATGCGATCTGTTATTTTTAGAGAAGCTCGACCCTTCCAGTGGTCAACCTCTCAGTCTGTAAAATCTATAAATTCCACCTCAGTGGTTAGACAATTGTTAAGTAAGAGTTAGAGATAAAAAGATATTTCAACTCTGTTTTTCTATTTTCACATACATTTTGCTAAAAACTGTGTAAAGACTGCGTTTTGATTTTAATGTTGAATTCATGTTGTTGAGCTCGTGGTTCATATTTGAAGAGTATCCACGACTTGTTGGGGGGCCCACCAACAGTCTGGGTCAATATCCAATTAGTTTGCTTGTCAATTGAATAGTGTAGTTGTCATTTTATTCATTTCATGTACATGAGTTTTCATTATGCTTTCTTACTGTATAATTTTTTTTTTATAGCTTAATTGTTTTAGTTTCTTTTGCAGGTTATTATGAAGGATCATGTTAATATGAAATGACTTTTTAATCAGTGGGAACTAGCTTGCAATATTATATACTAACCCTGTGTATAATTAGATGATAGCTAGAATTTCTTTTATGCTGAAATAGAGTTTAAAAGCATAATTTTTAGTTCATGATTTCCTTGACAAGGTTTTGGTTGATGCATAGTTATTAGCTTTTAGTGTTTAATTCTAGTTTGCTTATCTAATTGTTATTTAGTTGTGCTGATCTAATTGTCATGTAGTTTGCTCATTTATTTCCTTGTCATATGATAAAATAGGAATATAATTTAATTTATGTTTTACGAGTATTTTCCATTTGCAATTTCATTTGTTAAAATAGAATTAGTCTAGCTTACTTTATGCAATTTCCTTTTCTAGATCTAGGTTAAAATTTTCATTCAAAGTTGATTATCAAGTTTAGTTTTGAATCTAAGTAGTGTGAATTTTCTTATATTAGTATAGAATGCATTTGAATTTCATAGAATAGTGTTTTTATGTTGTTGATGATTAGTGCATAAATTGATGAAACACGTGGATATGCAGGATAGTTGATGTTGCTTCTATAATGGCTAAGTTCTCATTGGATTGCCTAATTCACACTTTTTACTTTGCTATCGAAGTCAATATTGATTTTATCCCTCTTGAGTTATCGTTCATTGTTAAGTTCCATCGTGATATTATAAGACACAGGAGACATAACCATCAACAACACATTTGAGTTTTCTTTCTTTCATAGATTAGAAGATAGTTTTCTTTCTTTTAGATTAGATAGTCTACTTGCTTTGGTAGATTAAAGAATAGTTTGCTTACCATAGATTAAATATTAGTTGCTAATGTCTTTTATTGTCATAATGCTTTCAATTTCATAGATTAAGATTTCCTTTCGTAAATTAGAAGTAGTTATGAAGTTTAATTTAAGAATAGAGTTAACTTGCTTATTAGTTTGATTAGTTGCTTATTGAGTCATCTTGATTATTTTTCTTGCTGTAGAAGTTATCATAGGTTAGTTAGTTGATTTCTTGCTTGTTTACTTGCTTTAATAGGGTATTTGTGTGCTTGTCTATTTGTTTTAATAGGATAGTTGCTTATTGAATTTGAGTAGGTTAATTAAATAGTTTGTTGTTGTTATGGCTTTTTAGGTAGATTAAATAGATAGTTTGTGTTTGCTTATTGTCATGATCAAGCTAGTTTTCTTTAAATAGGGTTTTCATTTTCTTTCTTGGGACTATCCATCAATCCTTCATTCAAAAGTTACTTAGGGTAAATAGTTTAAGTTTCTTAATATGGTTTGATCATTAGTAGCCTTTGCTTGAATAGATTAGTTCTCATATAACCATTTCCTTAGTTAGACTATACTACCTCTAGCCTTTCTGCGTTGGCACATATAGTTCTACAACTCTAAGTTTACTTACCCTGGTGTTAGTGCTAGAAGTCGCCCCTAGACTACTATAGGGACAAGCCTAGCACCCCTTCAGTTATTGCTATAATTTTATAAATAAGAATGTGTTTGGGTTATGAAAGAAGATGGATTGGGTAGACGGGAGAGAAAGAAAAAGAGAAACAGGATAAATGCCGATCAGTAAACACCATTGGCCATGGAGTCAAGTAAACACCCTGTTGATTGGAGGCAATCAAATTGTATATCAGATAAGATGTTTTTATATGTAAATGTATAGAAGAATAGGAAGTAGACAAAAAGTAGAAAACCTCCTCAAAAAAGGATTCTCTTAGTCAAATAGATACAATTATACTTGAAACAAAACACATGGATGATAGGTAGTCACATCAAAATCTTTACCACTCGGGAATCTATCATCCATAAGCTGCCATTGATTCTCAATGTCTATAATTCGTTCAAGTAAGAAGAACAGCGGAATATAAAACAAGGAAGGTGGAAAAACAATGTTTAGAAAAGAAAATCACAATCTGATAAACAAATGTCATATATCTCCAATGTCATAAACGATTACAAAAATACAATGCCTTTAGGTTCTAGTAACTCTTATAAATTCTATTTCATCAATCTCTTCTCAGACTTCCCCTCATGAGCCTCCCTCCTCTCTTTTACGATTGATACCATATATATATATATATAGGAAAAACATGTTGTTATAGATCCTGAAAGGATGGATCTAAAATCCACCTTGCAAATCTAAACTAATGCATAGCAAAAGGATAAGCTAAGAGATCCTATTTTAATGGACTAAGAAACTAATATTCAAAAACCATACGAGCCATTTGGGAAAAGATAAAGGCCTTCTCGAACCATCTTCACCACTTGGAGCATGACTCATCGCTAAATTTTTTGAAGGAAAAGTCAAAATTAACCAAATCTGCCACCTACAGGAGTTTTCAGTGCATCATACTGCAACAAGCAAGCTTGAGATGACAATTGTTGTGTAAATTGTTTTGGTCTCCTTGAATTTCTTTCAACACCTTACCATTTGCTCAAATAATCTCTAGGATATTGTTGATGACCATTTAATCGGGCTGCTATGCTCTGTTTCTTTCTTTGAAAGAGAAGACCAGTATTCTCCAAACATCCTTCATCTTCCTTCTGCCTTCAAACTTATACACTTTTGAGAAAGTGAACCTGAGCTTTCCACCAAAATTGCTTTTAGTATTTCTGCAACAGGAGCATGACAACTTGCAAGGAGAGCATGAATAAAATCATGTCTCTTTGAATGTTAGGACAATGGTTTCATCCTACTGGAAGGACAAAACACTGGATGAAGTAGATGGGCTACTGTTTGTACCCTCGAAAAATCTAGCTAGAGATGCATCCTTCATGGATCTGCAAAATTTTCAGAAGCTTTCCTCGTTCACTGTCATCTGACAAAGGCAAAATTTCCACTATTCAGTGGAAATGAAGATTACCAACTGTCTGGATACCACTAGACAATTCAGAGTGTGTAGCCTCTGTTCCATAGAAAGATAATCCAAAAACTCAAGATTCTTTTCCATAAAAAGGTTTGTGGACAAAACCAGCCTGTCATAATCACTCTACCATTTGTTTCCAACTGTCTGCCAAGTGCCTCATTACCCCATAAATCATCATTTCTGAGACAGGCCTCAAAGCTGGTTTTGATTGTTTTACCAAGCTTTGAGATCTGCCTAGATAACACATTGGTGGCATCAAGATGGGAAAATGTTGTTGCAGGCACTGGATCTGTCAAATCATCAGCTGGCACATATATAGCTTACATGGAAGTAATGGAACCCTTCTTGGTTGTTGTAATACGTTCTTGCAAACCTCCAAGATCAGTATCCAAAGTTGGTTGCTATCCGACAGCTAAAGGAATACGTCCCAACAAAGAAGACACTTCAGAGTTTGCCTGTGTAAAATGGAAAATGTTGTCAATGAAGAGCAACACATCCTGGCGTTTGGCATCTCAAAAATGCTCTATAACAATCAATCCTATGAGCCCAACATGTGCACGAGCACCAAGTGGTTCTTTCATTTGACCATATATAAGATCACACTTGCTTTCACCCTGTTTTTCCACAAGCTTGATAAGACCACTCTCAATCATTTCCCTGTATAAATCATTGCCTTCTCGAGTACGCTCACCATTCATTTTATTCATAGTTCGGTTTTCCTCATTCTCATCACCAAATATAACAAAACCATAACCTCTGGTGTGACCCCTGTTATCTTGGATTTGAGTTTATTTGTAGATTCTCTCCTCATGGCTTAATCTAGGCACTTTTGCATGCGTTCCTTCATTTGATCCTTGAACCTCCATGTGGCTTGGTGCTTGTGCTTAGCTTTGTGTTGACTCATGGCCTGATTCATGGCTTAGCATGAAAATTTAGCCTATGGATTAACTCGTGGCTTGTGTGTTGTGTGGCAGATTTCATGTTACTGGAGCTTGGGGCGAGGAGCTAGAGTTTTTCCTTTAGAACCACAATTTGATAAAATACAACACTTTGCATAAGGCCGAGATCCAACTAAAAATACCCAAAATTGGTGAACAAAGAAGCCTTAAACCAAGATTGGCTTAATCAAACCAACTACATCTCAATCAATAATCTATTTTCATTGATTTGTTAAGCCAACATGATCATTACCACAATAAAACATAAGCCATCTAGATATGGACTGAAGAATTTAAGGAAATTCCGAGAAGTGAGATGATGCTTTATGATGGCACTACGAGAATATCACTGTTCCAGTAGTGTGTCTACCATCACCAAAAGTCTAAAAATTAGTACTGTAAACTGAGTACTAACATTGGCTCCTTCTGGGGAATGATGCTCTCCTTGTGAGGCATCAAGAATAAGCAGACCACTGTGCCTTTATCATTTTTTTCTCATCTGTGCAATCCTGACCCTGCAAATCTTTCACTCTGCAAACATTCACATTCTTCTGTGTTGTGCCTAGTCCATTGGGTTATGGAATCAATCAATACCATTTCAACTCTAGCTTCAAACTTCTACAACTTATCAAACTCTAACAAATGCTAAAAACAAACTCACTGCAAAACTAATTACACTATGCAAACTACGAAAACAAATGCTCAAGAAGAGAGCTTATTGCCTGCCCTACTTCTAACCAAGTGTTTCCTTTAGATCAGGTGAAAGCATTCTTCCAATGAAGCCATTCAAGTAATCTGCTAATTGGTAAAACTCTTGATCTGGTTCTGACAAATAAAGAGACCCATAGCATAGCAAAGTGAAAAGGAAAAGTGAAGCAAAGCCAACCTTCATTGAGCAAGAGTAATTTTTTGTTTGAAGTGTTTGAAAACTCCATATAATCAGAAAAAGGATCATGAAAGAGACAATGAGAAACCTCTTTCTTTTGTTTCAGCTAAATATCAAAAGGTCTTTGCATATCTTCTTTCTGATAATGCCTGCCACGTTCAACTATTTGCAAATCTGAACGTGATTGCAAATTGATTTCACTAGTTTTCTGTACATAAAACTGCTTCAGGTCCCCATCGTTGACTTCCTCAACCTCATATGTATAGTTGTTATAAAGTGGCTTACTTTTGAAGTTTTCATTATGTGTTGACGTGAAAATTTTCCCTCCACTTGAACCATGACTATCAAGAAGAGAATCTGAATTTTTTCTTTGATATAGTTGTTGATCAAAGGCGCTAGAGAGAAAAAATGAGATCTGTTGTTCATAGAAATTACCATCATCTTCATAATTATAACACTTATCATAGATAGGTGAGCCCAAAGCCTTTGTGTCTTGCATATAAGGACGAGCAACCTCGTGCTGTAAAACAGATTTAGAAGAAGATTCGGAAGACGACGAAACATCTTCTCTTTCCTCAACATAATCTTCCTTTATATCATAATCAAAATTACTATAAACATTTGAAGAAAGCACAAATGTGTCTATAGTATGGTTATATACAACATCCTTACAAACAAAAGAAGTACTAACTGTATGCTAAATGTCAAATTCTAATTCTTTACAACAGTTATCAAAGGGAAAATCAATTGGATAAATGTTTTTGTAATAATTATGAAAGACAATGTGGAACTCCTTCAAAGAATGAATGCTAGCATCAAGAAGGGACTGACACCATTCAAGAGCATGTTCTTCTAACGAAAATCTGAACATCTTGATTAAGACATCCTCATGAACAAAATTATGTTCAAGCATGCATTTATGGAAATTTGATAAATGCTCACCGGGATGATCATCCTTGCATCCTCTAAATCTAGGAAGATAGTCATCCCATTCAGATATTGAAGGTACTGGATGTGGAAAACCAGCTATGTTGGTGAAATCACAAAATGCATACCTCTGAGCCAAAATAGTTTCCATGGCCATCATGGATCTTCAACTAGTGGAGTCATCTATGAATCTCAGGACAATGGAGTCGCCATGGTGAAATATGTGTAGCCATGTATCTGCCCTCTTCCTATTCACCATCAAGAAGTGGATCTGATCATTTTCATTCTCCAAGGGAAGATATCTTCGTTGCTTCGTCCCCGACAATGGCACCAAAAATGTTAGGGCTAGAAGTCGCCCCTAGACTGCTATAGGGACAAGCACCCCTTCAGTTATTGCTATAATTTTATAAATAAGAATGTGTTTGAGTTATGAAAGAAGATGGATCGGGTAGACGACAAAGAAAGAAAAAGAGAAACGGGCTAAATGCCGATCAGTAAACACCATTGGGCATGGAGTCAAGTAAACACCCTGTTGATTGGAGGCAATCAAATTGTATATCAGATAAGACATTTTTATATGTAAATGGATAGAAGAATAGGAAATAGACAAAAAGTACAACACCTCGTCAAACCAAGATTCTCTTAGTCAAATAGATGCAATGATACTTGAAACAAAACACATGGATGTTAGGTAGTCACAACAAAATCTTTACTGCTCGGGAATCTATCATCCATAAGTTGCCATTGACTCTCAATGTCTATAATTCATTCAAGTAAGACGAATGACAGAATATAAAACAAGGAAGGTGGAAAAACAATGTTTAGACAAGAAAATCACAACCTGATAAACAAATGTCATATATCTCCAATGTCAAAAACAATTACAGAAATACAATGCCTTCAGGTTCTAGTAACTCTTATAAATGTTATTTCATCAATCTCTTCTCAGACTTCCCCTCACGGGCCTCCCTCCTCTCTTTTAAAATTGATACCATATATATATATATATATAGGAAAAACATGTTGTTATAGATCCTAAAAGGATGGATCTAAAATCCACCTTGCAAATCTAAACTAATGTATAGAAAAAGGATAAGCTAAGAGATCCTATTTTAATGGACTAAGAAACTAATATTCAAAAACCATACGATCCATTTGGGAAAATATAAAGGCCTTATTGAACCATCTTCACCACCTAGAGCATGACTCATCACTGAAAATTTTGAAGGAAAAGTCAAAATTAACCAAATCTGCCACCTACAGGAGTTTTCAGCGCATCATACTGCAACAAGCAAGCTTGAGCTAACAATTTTTGTGTAAACTGTTTTGGTCTCCTTGAATTGCTTTGAACACCTTACCATTTGCTCAAATAATCTCTAGGATATTGTTGATGACCATTTAATCAGGTTGCTATGCTCTCTTTCTTTCTTTGAAAGAGAAGACCAGTATTCTCCAAACATCCTTCATCTTCCTTCTGCCTTCAAACTTATACACTTCTGAGAAAGTGAACCTGAGCTTTCCACCAGAATTGTTTTTAGTATTTCTTCAATAGCAGCATGACAACTTGCAAGGAGAGCATGAATAAAATCATGTCTCTTTGAATGTTAGGACAATGGTTTCATCCTACTGGAAGGACAAAACACTGGATGAAGCAGATGGGCTACTATTTGTACCCTCGAAAACTCTAGCTAGAGATGCATCCTTCATGGATCTACAAAAATTTCAGAAGCTTTCCTCGTTCACTTTCATCTGACAAAGGCCAACTTTGCACTATTCAGTGGAAATGAAGATTACCAACTGTCTGGATACCACTAGACAATTCAGAGTGTGTAGCCTCTGCTCCATAGAAAGATCATCCAAAAAATTGAGATTCTTTTCCATCAAAAGGTTTGTGGACAAAACCAGCTTGTCATAATCACTCTGCCATTTGTTTCCAACTGTCTGCCAAGTGCCTCATTACCCCATAAATCATCATTTTTGAGACAGGCCTCAAAGATAGTTTTGATTGTTTTACCAGGCTCTGAGATCTGCCTAGATAACACAGTGGTGGCATCAAGATGGGCAAATGTTGTTGCAGGCACTGGATCTGTCAAATCATCATCTGGAACCTATATAGCTTGCATGAAAGTAATGGAACCCTTCTTGGTTGTTGTAATATGTTCTTGCAAACCTCCAATATCAGTAGCCAAAGTTGGCTGGTATCCGACAGCTAAAGGAATACGTCCCAACAAAGAAGACACTTCAGAGTTTGCCTGTGTAAAATGGAAAATGTTATCAAGGAAGAGAAACACATCCTGGCCTTTGGCATCTCAAAAATGCTCTGCAACAGTCAATCCTATGAGCCCAACACATGCACAAGCACCAAGTGGTTCATTCATTTGACCATATACAAGAGCACACTTGCTTTCACCCTGTTTTTCCCCAAGCATGATAACACCACTCTCAATCATTTCCCTGTATAAATCATTACCTTCTCGAGTACGCTCACCATTCATTTTATTCATTGTTCGATTTTCCTCATTCTCATCACCAAATATAACAAAACCATAACCTCTGGTGCAACCCCTACTATCTTGGATTTGAGTTTATTCGTAGATTCTCTCCTTGTGGCTTAATCTAGGTTCTTGTGCATGTGTTCCTTCCTTCATTAGATCCTTGAACCTCAATGTGGCCTAGTGCTTGTGCTTAGCTTTGTGTTGACTCATGGCCTGATTCATGGCTTAGCATGAAAATTTAGCCTGTGGATTAGCTCGTGGCTTGTGTGTTGTGTGGCAGGTTGCATGTTACTGGAGCTTGGGGCGATGATCTAGAGTTTGTCCTTTAGACCCACAATTTGATAAAATACAACACTTTGCATAAGGCCAAGAGCCAACTAAAAATACCCAAAAGTGGTTAATAAATAAGCCTTAAACCAAGATTGGCTTAATCAAACCAACTACATCTCAATCAATAACCTATTGTCATTGATTTTTTAAGCCAACATGAACATTACCACAATAAAACATAAGCCATCTAGATATGGCCCGAAGAATTTAAGGAAATTTCGAGAAGTGAGATGATGCTTTATGATGGTGCTACGAGAATATCACTGTTCCAGTAGTGTGTCTATTGTCACCAAAAGTCTAAAAATTAGTACTGTAAACTTAGTACTAACACCTGGGTTGACAATTTAATTGAGGGGTTTTTAGTGTTTTTTAGTGCATATAGAACACCCATCACCACCCTTTCTCTCTCTCCTCATTGTTAGTCTCAATATCACTCTCTCTGCCCCTATTTTTCTCTTTATTCCCCCTCTCTATCTCTCGCTATATGCCACCCTTCCTCTCATTCTCTTGTTACCCCCCTTCTATGTCTCCCTCTTTGCTTCCCTTCCTCTCAATATCCCTCTCTCTACCCCCCCTCTCTTTCTCCCTCTCGTACCTCTCACACTATGTCTCTACCCCTCCTCTTTGTATTTCTCTCTCCACCCTCCTCCCTCTTTATATCTACCACTCATCTTTGTCTTTCTCTCTCCCCCCTCCCAGAATCTCATGCACTTTCTCTCTCCCCCCCTCATCCATCTCTCTCTCTCCCCTCCATGCCACTATCTCTCCTCTATCTCTCCTATATCTACCCCTCTCTCCTAC
>ML777718.1:496524-516964 GCA_009831015.1 Picea engelmannii
CTCTCTTTTCCTCTCTCTCTCTCTCTCTCTCTCTCTCTCTCTTTCTCTCTCTTTCTCTATCTCCCTCTCTTCATCCTTCTCTTTTCCCCTAGTTCTACCACCCTCTCTCTTTGTCCATCTAAATACAAGGTATGTCTCACAATGAATAAAGGATATGTGCAATAGAGAAATGTAGCATAGCCTCGCCTATAAGGTGAGGGTTAACTGTCTGTTATTTTTCCAATGGATTATTTATATGAGTACTTATATGAACATGACCATGACCTAGACCATGAACTAGAATATGACCATGACCTGGACCATAAACTAGACCATGACCATTACCTATACCATGACCTAGACCATGACCATGAAGTTTTTTTCTTCTCCTCCTCTCTCTGTGTGTGTCTCTCTCCTCCTTTCTCTTCCCCTTTGTCCCTCCATTGCATTATCTCTACCCTCTTTGTCTCCTACATATACCACCTCTTTCTCTATCTATGTGTTGTTAGTCTCACTCTCAATATCTCTCCCACCTCTCTCTCTTTAAACCCCCCTCTTGTTCTTCCTCTCCTACCCTATCACACTCTCAAACAATCCATCTATATCCCATTCTATCTTTAACTCTTGCATCTAACCCCTTCTCTCTCACTCCATGTATCCCACTCTCTCCCCCACTCTCCTCACCTTGCTCTATTTTCATCTATCTAACCCCCCTTCCCTATTTTCCCCCCCTTCCTCTCACTCTCTCAATCTCTACCACCCCTCTATGTCTCTCTATCCCTCACTCTCTTCTTTTTCTTCCCTCCCCCTCCCACACTCTCTTTGTTCCTCTCTCTGCAACCCCCCTCCCTACATCGGAAGGAAATAAATGGCCTTGACCTAGACATGTCAAGACCTATACCTAAAACTAAACCTAGACATAACAAGACCTAGACATGGAAATACATGGAGCATGAACTAGACCTATACAATGACCATGATGTATACCACGACATAGACCTAGACCATGACCTAGACCACAACATAGATCTAAAGCTAGATTTAGAAGATGACATGGAGCTTTATGTAGACCATGACCTAGACCACGACATAGAGCTATATATAGAGTTATACGATGACCTATAGATTGACATAGACCATGAAATAGACCCCCCTTACTCTAACTGCATCACTCTCTACCCCCCATACTCTCACTCTCTCTCTCTCTCTACCCGCACCCCCTACCCCCCCTCCCCTCTCCCTGTCCCTCACTCTCTCTTTCTTCTCCTCTCCCCCTCTTACACTCTCTTTCTTCCTTTCTCTGCATCCCTCCTCCCTACATCAAAAGGAAAGAAATGGCCTTGACCTAGACATGTCAAGAACTAGATCTAAACCTAGACATAACAAGACCTAGACATGGCAAGACCTGGAGCATGACCATGACCTATACCATGAAATAGAGCTAGATATATATTTAGATGTTGACCTAGAGCTTGAAAATTCCCAAAATAATGAAACCTATCATGACATGTTGTTTTTCCTCTTTTACTCATTATCTTTAACCCGCACATAGAACTTGATTAATACACCCACATAAAGAAGATTACTTTGTAGATTCCTGAAATCAAATATCATACCTACTCTATTATGCTCTGTTAGCCTCAAGGAAATTCATATTAGCAAGAAAACAAACTGCAAAAGAAAAATTGTAAATGAAATGAATTCAAATGATGTTCTCCTTGCAGCGCATTTTATGATCTTTGACCCTTACTAGAAAATATAGAATATAACCCTAATAATAATATGATTTGATCTAAAACTACAAAGGGTGCACTACAATCTCACATATTTCCACCTCAAACGGTAATTTCAACTTGGGTGTACTACAATCTGATGATGTCTGGGCCTCCAAATGGTTCAATGCAATCTCACTATCTCTCCACCTCCAAACGATCCTTTCAATTTGGGTGCACTGCAATCTCATAATATATAAGCCTCCAAATGGTCATAATGTCCATTTCATTAGGTTCCATTCCTCCAAATATATTGTCACCAGACCTAGATCTTGACGTAGACCATGACCTAGACCACCACATAGAGATAGATCTATATTTAGACGTTGACATAGAGCTTGACGTAGACCATGACCTAGACCAACACATAGAGATAGATCTAGATTTAGGCGTTGACCTAGATCTTGACATAGACCATGACATAGACTCTCATATTTCCATATAATCCTAGGCATAACTTATACTCAATCCTTAACCCTATATTCACTCAAGCCCTGAGTGCACTATGCATATACCTTGTGTACAACCCTTGCACCCACATCACCCACATCATGTTTCTCTAACCATTGCTCTATTCTTGAAAATACTTTCAATCATATCCCCTTAGGCCTTAGTTGTCCCCATACCCTTATACATATTTATTCATAAAGAGGTTTGGTGTATATTAAATGTTATATCCATTTCATTAAGAACACGCATGTGCTCCTATGAATTGAGTGAGTTGGTCGTTTATGCTCAACAGGAATGTGCACACATTCCTAGAATGCACACATGCTTTAGTGCAAACGCATTCTAGGAATGAGCGCATGTTCCTGTTGGGAATTTTTTGATGCCAATCACACCCCACGTCATTTATCTCATGCTCGAAAAAAATTGTTGACAACTTCAAACAAAAACAACCCGTACAAACAAGTTTTACTTATTTTAGTGTTCTTGTTAGATTCATAGAGACTTTTGTGCTATTTCCAGACCATTGCAGAAAAATTTGGAAGACAACTTTGTCAAGTACAATTGGTAATGTTGTTTGTATCTACTTGTGTCTTCTTGGAATTGGAAAACAAATTTGTCCAAGTGCAATTGGAATTGTGGTTTATATATTCTTTTGTATTCTTGGAATTGGAAGACAAATTTTTCCAAGTGCAATTGGAAATTATAGTTTGCATCTTCTTGTGTCTTCTTGGAATTGGAAGACAAATTTTTCCAAGTGAAATTAGAATTGTTGTTTGTATCTTCTTGTGTCTTCTCAGAATTGGAAGACAATTTTTTCCAAGTACGATTGGAATTGAAATTGGAATTGGAACTATTAGATGTGTCTTCTTTTGTAATACAAAAACAAATTTCTCCACTTGGTTGTACCTTATTACATAATACAAAGAAAAAATTGTGGTGGGTGTTTGGAAGCCAATTTTTATCTTTAAACATGGGAAACCACCGGATTCGAGAAAGAAAGTCCTCAAGAAAAAATAATTCAATTGAAAAGGTAGAAGAAGAAAGAGAAAAAGAAAAGTTATGTATGTCAAAGTGTAGGCTTTAAGAAGAGGGAAATCCAATTTCTAGCGGAATAGATGTCACTATTGTTTCTCCTCCATCACCAGAAGCAAACGTGTAAGAGTTCATTAGAAAGAAATCCAAAAAATATCACATCAAGAAAACTTTTTGTACATGACCAGATGATGGTGGATTTTCTTGGAGCTGATTATACAATGGTGAAATTAGAGAAGAAACTGGTGTACAACATTGTGGTGAAGAAGGTCGTGTGGTTCAATCTTTTGTCGGACAGTCAAATGTTCCATAAAATAGACAATCCCATGTCCACTCTCCTCCCACAGTTGATCTGTCGGTGTGCTATAGTGAGAAAACCCCCCTACAGAATACACTAGGGTTCTAAAGTGCAGGCAGATCTAACCGTCTAAAGTCTCCTACTTTTAACAACTATCTGGACAATCCCCCACATTAATGCATAAAGTACAAAGTATAGGGATCTGATAGTCTTACCTTGAACTCCACGTCCGATGTCAATCCATTTGTGTTCGATTGCTTCTCAACTACAAGTATCCTCCCAAGGCTGACCTGCATTCACTAAAATACAAACAAGAAGCTACAAACATGCATTATATATATGAATTAGTGGGTTAGATGTCACAACAAAATATAAATTAAACCATAAATATTAAACACATCATATGGTGGGATGGAAAAAGTACTTCTTTATACTAATCTCACAAAGTCACTTACAAAATGATATCGACGACTGCTCCTCAAACATAGTCCTAGGATCCTCTTCACCAAGCTCCAATTGCTTCCACGTATCTTTTTCTTCTTCACTTCTCTCTTGGAAATGGATTAGGCTAGTAATGGAGGAAGAAGGCTAGAATAAGGAATTCTGGCTCAAAACTCACAATGTGGCTACAAATTCTTGGGGCAAGGGGGGATTATGAAATGGGAAGAGTTTCACTACTTTCATGCTTCTCCTTAGAATGGGACCCTAACACCCTCTTTTATATGCCAAAAAGATAGTTATTCGGTTGGGTGACGGGCTATGGGCAGTCAATTAGTTAGGAAACTATTGTTATAACCCTAATTTGCACCATACATGCTTACCTGGCATCAGGCCATCTCAGATCCCTTCTTTGCCAAAGCACTGCTGAAAAACTCTTTAAAAAACCTCTTTTATAAGGGTCCACATGCCCTACTCCATTACTGCATGCATGTACACGCTAGTTGACCTAAAACAACTTGTGTAGACTGACAAAAGCACGAAAAAAGGAAAGTTGTCGACGGAACACACAACTTTGGGTAAGCTAACTGAAACTCCCGGCCATGCATGGCCGAGGGTTCATCCAAATACCTAGCTTCTTCTAGCCTATAAAATAAGGGTTAGGGGTCCCATTTGAAAGAGGAGAATAAGAGTAAAGAAACTCTGTCCAATTGCGCATTCCCATTGTCCCAACCCTTTAGCCATCCTTGTGCAAGAAGAGATACAAAGCAAAGAAGTTGGAGGACATTTGAAGAGGATCCCGGGATCAGGATTCATGGAGCAGTGGCCGGTCTTGACATTGTAAGTTGATTCATTAAAGTTAATAATAAAGAAATGTTTTTCCCATCCCACTAAATGAGTTCTTCATATTTTAGTAGATATATGTTTGAATCTCTAACCCATTAGTTTGTAGTTAAAATGCATGTGTAGTTTGTTGTTTTTTTTGAATGCAGGTCAGCCTTGGGAGGAGAGCTGCTAAAAAGCAATCAAGCATAAAGAAGGATCGACATCGAACATCTGGAACAAGGTATGTTGGTATAACCATGTATTTGCTGAAAAGAAATGGGGATTAGGTCTGGGGACGAAGGTAGAAAGTGGATTTCTTTTGGTCATATCTGCATGCATAATATAACCCTATTTGATAGTCCGTAGGGGGATTTCCCACCACAATAGAATTGGTGACCATACTGGGGAAGTCTCTAGGGTTTCTGGGAATATTTTTGGGTAGTTTTAAAAGACTGGTTTCTTTCCTGTTTTTTGAAGTTTCTGCAAAGTCTGAGCTAGCAGAGTGTGTGGTCTTCCATACCAACTATCTCTGTTATTTTCTTGACTATGTTTTTTCGAGACCCATAGATATACACGCGGCCTACATAAGGTATGCATGCATGTACCCGTGCCCTACTTTCTTACAGCCCGCATGTAAACGCTAGCTGAAGAAGTAACAATAGCGTGTAGATTCTAGAAAAGTTTTGAGGCAGTCATCCTCTTCCTTGTCAGAATTAGTCATTTTGAGAGGTTTTCTGGAACTCTGTCTAAGTCTTCGTTGTTTGTAGTCTTATCTCAGATTGGTTTGTTTTACAAGTTTTTTCCTTACATTGTTTTCCTTTTTTCTGTTAAAAAGAGTGTCTAATCTTTCAAGAGATCCTGGTTCTCAATATCAGTGGTCTCTTCTTGGTTTGGATTGTCTGTTTTTATTTGTTGCAGAGTTTTAGAGATACACGTGGCTTGTATAAGGCCAACACACATGTACACACCCTCTATCTCTACACAGCTTGCATGCACACGCTTGTTGTTGGATTGTCAGTAGTGTGCTTGTGCGGGATAGTTTTTGTTGAGGGTAAGGCAGCCATCCTTTCCCTTGACAAGAGTTGTACCTCTTAGGTTTTTGAATCTCTATCCTAGCAGTCAGTAGCTTAGGGTTGATCTTAGCCTTAACTTGCTTTTTTTTTTCATTTAAAAGTTGTCATAAAAAAAAAATTGTTTTTTCTTTAGGGTTTTTAGACAAGTGTGAGAGTCCTTTTTTAAGTTGCTAGTGTGTGATTTCTTGAAGTGATTCTTTGCAATCTATGATTAGGCTAGAATTTTTCTTGGTTTTTTACGTGTTGATATTTTTCCTTTGTGCTTTGTCAGCATTCAAATAAAAAAAAAATCTCTTTCATTTTCTTGTTTGGTTGAAAAGTGTGGTTTTGCATTAGTAACCAAGGAAAAGTTTTTTTTTTTTTAAGTTCTTGATAGTTTACTTAGATCATAAGTAGCTCGTAGTTGAGAGAAATCCTTCTTTAAGTTTTCTGATTCAAAATATCTTAGAACATAATATATATATATATATATATTTGAAAAGTTATTGAAATTTTGCATTAAGTGAAGGTTTTTGTTTCCATCTTTTTATTCATTTTTACTTTCGTCTTTTAAACATCATCAGTTTCACTTTCATACCCCTTAACATAAGACAAGCCATAAAATTAATGCTAAATCTAAAATTTATTTAACTTTTATGTTTGTAGGGTTAACCAACTAGTTCCGGATTAGGGCCTTGGATTAGGTTGGAGAGGAAACTCTTCAAGGCCATTAAAATCAAACATTGGAGTCTGAGTTAGGGAGTGTCCAAGTCTAGTACTGTGAAAGTTATCTGGGACCCCCCTCTAACACAAGTGATAAACATGAGGTCACGTGCGGAAAGGTAGTGGAGATAACCCCTCCAAAGCTGGACCAATCATAGTGGAGAACACATATAGAGGGCTTGTCTTGGGATTCCGTCGATTGCATTTGCCATGGAGCTTCGTGGGTCTCGAATCCATTTGAGGTCCTCAGTTTTCTTCTGGACCGCCTGCTCTCAATACCCTTGACAATTTTTGGGCTCAATACCCTGCTCATTGTGGTCTACCCGACTTTTGACTATACTCGCCTGGTGACTGTTTGTGCGCTGGCAGCCTAGTTGCCTATCTTTCTTAGGGACATACATAGGTGACTACGGGGGTATACCGCGGTACCTAGGATAGACATGGGGCCATGCTTTTCATAGTATACCCAGAGGGTGCTTCCATTTTCGAGTTGCACTTGCACCGGTAAGTTGCTCTAGTGTTGGTTGTTGTAACTGTTCTTCCAATTAATTTAGTGTTTGCCTGTCTTATCTTATAGGGAATTTTTAGTGTGTGTTTCTTTTGAATGATTAGAATTCCCTAGAGTGTCTTTGATCTTCTCACAGTGGAGGATCATGAGCTCTACCGGTCATAAAGGCTTCTTGGCCTGCCTTCGGTTACACTAGAGCCACCCTCGCCACCACTAAGGTGAAAGCTAGACCAACAAGGGTCTTTTGAAGTGACCGGGTCACAAGAAATTGTGCCCGACTAACATCCAGAGGAATAGACTATTTTAGACCTTGGAGAAAAAGATTTTGGTTTGGTTGAAACCTCCACCACTGATCTTTCGGTACCCACCATCGTACCGATTCATCCTTATGAGTGCCACACAGTGTCACACACAACAATGGAAACAAATGTTGTTACTCCTTCTGGGAATTCTTCAATTCCCACTATGGTTTTCACCACAAGAGATTTTCCACCTCCTACCCCACCATCACCAGTCTGAGCCACCATGGTTCTTGGGGATATTTCCAAACAATTGGCGACTGTACTAGGGATGTCTCTAGGGTTCCTGGGAAAGTTTGGGGGATTTCCCACTACAACAACTACCCAAAAAGCCTGTATCCCCTTGCAACTTTTTATTTTTTGCAACTTTTGTGGGTATACACAAGTTGTAATGGAGTAGATAGTGTATGTACATGAGCTATAGTGGTGTAGCAACTGTACACATGCAGGAAGTAGTGGTGAAGGGTGCATACATCTTCAAAAATAATGTTTTCTAAGAAGAGCTTTCAGTGATGGCTTGGCAAAAATGGAAAGTAAGAAGACCTGATGCCAGGTATGCATGTAAGGTGAAATTTAGGGTTATAATAGATGCCCCCTAATGTGTGAGGTGAGAAGAGCATCTGATGACTGAAATACATTACAAATATTTACCAACGTATGAAGCGAGTGAGCCCAGGACCAGAGTTTGGGAGGTGCCATCTACAAAAATAATAATTGTCTCACCGTGGCGGGCATACCCATGCTCGGGATGAAATTTATCATGGATGACAATCAAATACACTAGAGATCGATGTCATATAACTATATAAAGTGTAGCCGTGAGAAATACACAATGGATCTACATCTCAAAATCAAAAGATATACATGTATAGTATCCATCTTCAAGAAGCTAATGATGTCTGATGGATAGAGATAAGGCCTTCAGAGCTCGAGAAACAACTTCAAGATCTCCAAAACTCAAGTAGGAGTGTAATGTGAGCATATGACTTCACTGCTTATAGGTCTTTGATGGCTCGTCGAGGAATAGACAAGAGGATCGGTGATCAAGCAAATAACTTCAGTGATTTTGAACAAATACTTGATTGGACTTTTGGGATGGTCGGGCATGAGGGAAAGAGACAAACTACAGAAGGGCTAACTCAGGCTTAGTAAAAACTTCCCTTGGAAAATAGCATGACAGATGATCAAACTTAGGCAGCATGACATTGACATAAGTTCAGGATGTAGGAGGCAACACAAACTCTCCATATGTTTGGAAGAATAACCAAATGGAGGCGGACACAGCTCTATGTAGCGAGAACGACTTCCTAAGGTCATATTAAATCCCAAATCTTGAAGAACAAACAAAAGGATGTGATTTTTCCAAGGGTGGCTCATTGTGTTTCCATAAAAAGAAAATACTTTTCCCATCCTCTTTTTGGGGTATATTTGATTTTTTTATCTTTTTCAATAATTTTGGAAAGTGTGAAAAAGAATAAAAAAATGCTACGTTAAAATGTTAAGAACCAAATATCAATATAGCATAGAAAAACCTCAGAAAAAGTACTCAACACCTTGAAAAAGAGATAATTTCATATAATAAGCCTCTTCGAGGGGGCAACCTCCTTTTACCCCACTTAAATGTTCAAGTACAAGATGATTAAAAATGAAAATGTCTCCTTGGTATATATAGGATACTAGGAGATATAATTACAACTAATGGCCTAAAGCCGACATAAATAAAATAACATTACTAATATAATATGCCCCAATTAAGGGGTAGTGAGCCAATATTAGGGCTTAACGTGCCCCTCCCCTTGAGACAACTATTGTCCACAATGCTTGAGTAACTCTGGATGCTTTTGTATAAAATGATCATCTTCCCAAGTGGAATCTTCAGCTGGTAGTTTCCTCCATTTAATGAGATACTTTGAAATGGATCTATTCTTCAGCTGGAGAATTCTTGTGTCAGTGATGGCTTCAGGCTTCAATATGATTTTTCCTTTCTCATCAATTTCTAGCAATATAGTTTGAACTGGGATCTTGTCACCTATAACCTTCTTTAAGAATGAAACATGGAAAACTGGGTGTACTCGTGAAGATGCAGGTAGCTCCAATTTGTATGACATAGTACCAATATTTTGCAACACCTTATAAGGGCCATAGTACTTTGGTGATAATTTATTATCCTTCTTGGATTTCTTAAGGGACATCTGTTTGTATGGTTGTAGTTGTTGCACCTCTTTCGTCACCTTGGTGAGCAAAATAGAGGTGCTTGCAAGCTCAGTTGGGTCTGCTGAGTAGGATAGCTGCAAGGAAAAGAGTTAGGGGAAGAAAATAAAAGACTATAATTAAGAATTAAGCTAAGAAATGCAATAACAACTAAATTCATGAGAATGGGGACATAGAAACAAAAAGAACCATAAGACCCATGTCACCAATGTTTGAGGCTGATCTATTAATGAAAACAAAGCACCAAGAAGAAAGGGAACTATGAGTCCCTTCTTCCTCCAAGGGAGGGCTCTTGGACCCCCACTAGCTAGCTCTTCTTACAACAAAGAAAAATGGAAAATGGTGATGAAAGAACTCTTTACAAATCCACTCAATGGTGAGGTGGATTGTCCAATGTAATGGTGCCAATATGCTCTTGACAAGGATGGAGTCCTCAAAACAATAGAGGCAGCATAACATTACTTTGAATTCCTTGAAAAAATGAGGTGCATCCATGGATTTTTATAGCATTCATTTGGGTTATTGTTTAACTGCTTTGTAGTGTGAAAATAGGCCATTTAGGGCATTCTTAGGTCTTTGACCGGCCCACCAGTCAGATCTAGTCCAGATTTGAGGGTCAAATCGACTTGGGAGCTGAACCATAAGTGGGTGGGAGGCCAACCACTGTCATAAATGCACCATTTAGCAGGTGCATGGATTTTTGCGCTAACAGTCGTGCATCGTGTGCCTGTGCACGATTTCTACATTCTTGTTTCGCGCACGCACGCGCACGCCCAATGTCTGCATAACACTCTTCAATTTTTCACTACTTTGTATAGTTTTTTGACCTTTTTGAATGCTGTGGTATTAATTCAGGTCTGTGGATGACTTCATCACTATTTGACGATGCTGGGTTCTTGAAACCATGTGTGGATGAAATTTCAGTGATAACGGATGCCCCATGATGGATGAGGTTAGGAGCATACGTATAGCCGAAATCCATCAATGTTTCTTCTACTGAGAATGTTGAGCAATAGTGGTATTGTCCAGAGCGATCTGTTGGAGGGAAAAAGGAACTGGTAGGACCCGACCTTCCATGAGGTGTGTAACATCAAAAATTGTGTACAAACGAGGCGGGCATGCCCCATGCTCATGTCATGTAACTCTGAAAAAATATGACTGAAGTGTTGGTGTAGACAAATGCAGCTCCCTCAGGGGAGGTCGTGATAAAGGAAGAGGACAATTATGCAAATGAACATGCTCTGAATAGTAGGCATTGATCACGGTAATAAGTAGCAGCGATGATGTGGGCATTGATAGCCCTACCAAGTTCGGAGGTCTTTGGCAAATAAAAGAACTAACTGCAATAGTCGCAAAGTAAGACCCACCGTAACATGAGAAAGTGTTGGCATCAAATGGTATGGGGGTCAACGACAGCAGGGAGTAATGGTGTTTCACCCTGTGTCGTTCGAGATCTCTGATTGAGTGGATAATGAGAATCAAGATACTGTCACCCTTCTGGAAAACTGTGCTGATGTCGACAAAAAGGGGGACGTGACTCCCAAAAGAAAATCGCTTCGTGAAATCTACTAGGTGAGGTGAGGAAGTGGCAGAGGTACATGGACGAAGTCAAGATGTGGGAAGACTCAAGACTGTCCTTGGTTGGAGGATGTATGAGAAAAAAAGTGGCCGTAACCATTCAACGAGGTCGAGGGTCAGGGGGATGAAAAGACCGGGGATAAGTTGTGCCAGAGGTGGGCCAAGGTGAACAAATTCAGAGGGTAGAGGTAAGTGACCTGTGGGGTACTCTGAAGATATGGACAATGCCGACAAGGGTAGATGATAAGTAATGCTCCAACCAAGGGTGACATGGGTTGCGGTTGGCCAAAAAGAGGGAAGCAGGTCGCCAAAGGTGACGAAAAAAAAGGTAATGCAATGACTGGAAATAAAGGTGTTTGTACAATAAATAACGAATAATTGGGGAGCAATGTACAAATACAGAAACAGGTGCCCAAGTGTGGTATGGGTGGCCCATGTAGGGCAGAATTTGTTCGGAAAACTAATGAAGGGTGGAGGCCCCATTGGTGAGTTTCTGTATGAGGTAGGTGGGATGGAGGGAGATTTGCTAATGGGAAAACTGATTGTGGATGAAATTTAGGGTTCATGATACTACGGAGGTGCAGTAAAAAATAGAACCGTGAAGAGAGAATCTAGGAGTCCGTGTGGGAAAGCTAGCAAAGTGAGGAGAAGGAGTATGTGGTTGATTCGCGACATGATGAAAGAATATAGGGACTCCTATCCCTAAAGGGTTTTGAAAAACAGCGTGAGTGTCAGAAGTGCCACAAGGTGCTATGAATGGGACAACTCATGTGGGGAAGAATGCTACCGGGTGACAGTACTGAAGATGCAAATGGAGGTGTGGGTACTGCAGAGCCAGGAATGGGGATCCTAGAGGAAAATATTAGAGGGTGTGACTAGAAATGTAAGTGCGTACAGAGGGAAAGACTACATGCCAGTGTTGAGTATATACCTGAAGGGGTTGTGCTGATGTATGATGATCAAGTACCTGCACACATGAAAACCAAATACCCAAAGTGAACAATATATGAAGAGAATCGAAGATATGAGCATGTATTTGATAAGCATGAATATGCGCATGCATACCTGACCAAGGTATTAAAAAAGGGGCCCCGAGGGCTTAGGATGAAAAGAGGCCCAGGGACTGTTGTGATGTAGATGATGGGATGTTGATCCTGTGGCTGAAGATGGATCGAGAAATGGACACCATGGGCTCCCGGAATGGTGAGTGGAAGTTTGGAAAAAGGGCCTATATATAGCTGTAGGGCCCACATTGCCACCTCATTTGTACCTGTTGCAATAGTGACTGGATGAGTAGTTTTCAGAGGAGATTTGGAGTTTCGGAGAGGACGAGGCATCCGATTAGTGATTAGCGAGCACTAGGTTAGTGGTCTTATCATCTTGCATAGAAATAGGATTTCATTTTTTGGGCAGGGGTTGTACGGAGGGCCGTAGAGAGGGGTTTTGTGGGTGTGGGCCCCACATGTGCGGGTGATCCAGAAGTAGGCACGCACATGTGCATGCCTACCCACCGAATAGACACGAATGGGGGTGTAGGTGAGAGAATTAAAGGCACGCACTATGTGTGCACCTGTCGGTTGTACAGCTGCGCATGTGTGCGCGACTGTGACGTGGACAGGCGCGCACCAGTGCATGCCTATGTAGGTAACAGGCGCGCCTATGGAAGTAATAAGAACGCCTGAGAGCGCATATGTGAAGTTAATAGGTGCGCATACGTGCACACCTGTGTAGTGAACAGGCACACATGTGTGTGCGCCTGTGGGTTAAAACAGTCGCGCTTTAGAGGCAAAGTTGACGGGTGTAAAATTGATGTATATGATGTTGTTGATGGTCTCGTGGGATGATATAAGACTCTTTGTTGTGGTTGCAAGTGGACAGTTTGCACAATGCCAGTGGGTTGGTGAGAGCGAGATTGGTCTCAGTTGCGAGACATCATGGTCATTGAGGAGCCAGGTGTGTGTGCGACTTTGGAAACCTGTGGGCTGCTAAAGTTCTTTGAGTTCCCATTGATACGGGCATAGGAGTATCTCCTGCAGTTCCTGATTCAGATGTGGAGTCCTGAGCTCCACTACTTCCTTGTGCGAGGAGAGCAGATCCCCTTCACTGCGGTGGAGGATGTGTACTTCTTGACTAGGCTCCCATTTTGGGGTGTGCCCCTACCAGTGGAGCCGGTGCTACTGAGGGATTTGGCCCTAGCGACTGTTGGCCAGAGATATTGTTCAGGTCTGAACTTTATGTCTGGTACAGTTGTGAGCATTGGGTTGATAGATGCCCTGGGGAATCACTGTATAGCAACGATGATTGTGAGAGTATATGGGTCATTGGCGACCCAACGGATCAGTGGGGGCTAGCTGATGGTGATGGAGAGTGTACTGGCTGGTGAGCAGTTTGCCTAAGGACCGACTTTGCATGCTCGGATGATAGGGCAACTGGACCACTGCCAGTCCATGGACATGGGTGATTTTGCCTTCGGGTCAATCCTGGTGGTGTGGTTTCTAGAGAGGGTGTCGATGCTGCGCCCTAGGATTTTATTGGATGCGTTGGGGGCACGAGAGCCATGACTACGGTGATGGTCGACGATGTTGGTTCACCATGGTGGTGGCAAAGGTGGCCACTTCTTCATGGTAGAGGCGGCGTAGGTATGGAAGCAGATTCTGCAGGTGATAGTACGATACCCCTATGCCGAGGTTGACTTCTGGGATGATACAGACATGGTGCTACCTCCAGGGGAGGTTTTTGACCACCAAGGTATGTGGATTTGATGATGTTGACATGTATGTTTTGTGTTTTTTTAGATAGCATGCCTTATGTATATGATGTAGGTGCTAATACTATCTAGTGGTTGTTTGCATGTGAAGATGTGGCACCTCGCGGGTGTGAGGTGGAGTTGCAGAGAGCGCTGGAGAGACCACCACGGGGAGAGAGATGTTGGCATGAGGATGTCATGGTGTGACCAGCTAAGCCAGAGAGGGCAGTGAGGAGGTGCCGGTTTGATGACCCTGGTGTTGGTCCATCACACTCTCCTCCGATGGGGACCGAAGCTGATTTTGAGGAAATACGCCGTCATTTGGAGACGATATTGCAGGATGTTCCTGAGGCCATATGGTCGCGTATCCAGGATGAGGCTTTCCTAGAGCAGTGTGTGGGGGTGCCGCCACCATGGCGGGCCATAGTACGACGGGAAACAATGGCTGATGTGATGATGATTGGACGACTGTCGCCGGGGTAGGAGAGGCCAGTCGGGGGTGGACCACCACTACCTGCGACAAGCGGTGGTGGGGCACCTGAGGGAGGAGCAGGCGGTGGTGATCTAGAGGCACCATGAGTGGTTCTCTGATGCATTTGATGTATATATATTTTTTTATATAGGCTGGTGAGCCCATTTTGTACTAAGGTGCTTCATTGGCCTACGGATACCTGTATTTTTTGTATGTAAACATTCGGATGGCACTGTGGACCTTTATATATACATGAGTATACATTTTTGAGATCTATGTGGTGTTTACATGTTTTTGGTTAATGTTTTGATGATGTCTATTCTATGTATATGTTGTGATAGGGTTTTGATATGTTTATGTATGTGTAGAGGTAGCTTGATGTGATGTATGCCGGTTTAACACAATATTAACTAGGTTGTCCAAAATTTGATTCAACTATCTTGGAATATGTGTAAATGTAATGGAATCAAAATGTCGAGATAAAAGCCTAACCTGCAGGTATTTGCAAAAGAGGCAAGGATCACGGACGCGGTACACATTGTTGAGCTGGAGAACGACTAGTTGAGATTCGAGGAAGATGCTAAGGTGACGAATATGATGATGTTGGATGTCGGCCAGGAGGCCAATGACAGCAGTGTATTCGGCTTGGTTGTTGGTTGCTGACCCCAAATATATGTCGCTCGAATGGAGCATTTCATGTGAGGGGGTGTAGAGAGCCCAAGCATCCGAAGCGAGATTTTGCGTCCAACGGCTGGCACCGTCAACGTAACCGATGTGGTAGGCTGGTGGAGGAAGCAGCTGTGAATAGCACAAAGGATAGTTTAGATGTGAGGGAAGGAGAAAAAGATTAAAAACGCTAGAAAAGAAATAACCTAAAGTAGAATGACTACGTTTAAGCGTAAAATTTCTTTATGTATAACCCGTTTATGGGTTCTTTGAGAGAGAGGCCCTCGGGAGAGGCTAGAATATATGTGCCTTTGGTGAGGCAATGTTGAATGATGTATGGGCCATGCCAAAGTGACTCGAATTTTCCGTGGCCAAAGGCATCATGAGCGATATCGTAAGCCAGGACAAGGTCACCTTCGCAGAATGATCGAAGGTTGACATGGTGATCAAAGGTAGCCTTGGATCATTTTTTAGCTGCCTCGTTGTTCTGTAAGGAAGATCGACGATCTTCATCTAGAGACTCCAAGTTCAGCAAGCGCTGCTCCATTGGAGCAGTGTCAGGTAATAGCTCAATTGTGGTGCGTAAGGTGGGAATTTTGCACTCAATGGGAAGAGTGGCCTCAACCCCATGGATTAAATGAAATGGTGTGAATCCAGTAGTGGTTTTCATAGCCGTTTGGTAAGCCCATAGTGCAGAAAATAACATATGATGCCAATTGGTTTTATGTTTATTAACCATGCACTATAACATGGTCTTGAGGACTTTGTTAACTGCCTCGACCTATCTGTTAGACTGAGGGTAATATGGTGAGGCAAACTCGTGAGAGAATCCTAACCGAGATGAGAGTTCGATGAAGATCTCATTCTCGAAGTGTTTTCCATGATCAGAAATGAGTTGGAGGGGTACTCCAAAGCGAGATATGACGTGATTAAAGAAGAAACACGTTGCAGTGTCAGTGGTGTTGTTGAAAGTGGGCATAGCTTCGGCCCATTTGGTGAAGTAATCAACGGAAACAATGATGTATTTGTGACCATTGTTGGAGGGGGGATTACAAGTCATGAAGTCAATGCCCCATTTACAAAAAGGGCCGGCAGTAATGACAGAGTGAAAAAGAGTAGGGGGAGCACAGGCTTTGTTGGCGTAGAGCTGACATTGCTCACATGGTTTCACGGCATGAATGCAATCATGAAACAAGGTAGGTCAAAATTAACCGACTCGGATAATATTTTGAGTAGTGGATATACTAGAAAGATGGCCCCCACATGCACCGCTTTGGTAGTCGTTTAAGACTCTATTGGCCTCGTCAATAGGTAGGCATTGATGAAGAATGTTGTCGATGCCCCATCGGTATAGGATGTCTCCGATGAGGAGGTAGCAGGGGGCCTGATGGTGAATACAGTGACTATCATCTCGTGAAAGGTGGTTACCAAACTTTTGAGTTCAGAGGTAGACGAGGAGGTTGCCATACCAAGGATCATCTGAAGTGATGTAAAAGATATGTTCGTTGGGAAAGTCGGTGTTGACAGGGGCACTGGTGGTGTCAGAGGGGAGGGCCGTGACAACTTCTGTGAGAACAAGGGCCTTCTTACTCAGACTCTTAGGTGTTGAGAATTCGAGGTCATATTCTTGAAGGATAACGATCCATCGAGCAAATTTGTCGTTAACTTGCTGACGAATGAGCAAGTACTGCATAGGGTTGGAATCTGCGACGACCTTTGTTGTGCGAAGCAGAATGTAGTGGCGCAGTTTCTGGACTACGAGGACGAATGCAAGAGCAAGTTTCTCTTCATGTTTATACTTCAAGGGTGGCCCTGAGAGGTTTTTACTAACGTAATAAATGACATGTTCACAATTTTCATCACCTAGCTAGACGAGGACACCGGCTACTGATACAGTTGATGCTGATACGTAGAGGATATAGTCGCGATTGTAGTCAGGTGCACTAATTAGAGGTGCATTTGAAAGTGTTGTTTTAAGATCGTCAAATGATTGTCGGGCGTGGTCGTCCCAGTGAAAAGGGATGTTGTGACGTAGTAAGTGAAGGAAACCATGTGCACATATGGAATAATCTGGGACAAAGCATCTAAGAAAGTTAGCTTTGCCCTGTAGACTCTGAAGTTGTCGTAAATTTCGGGGAGGTGGAATTTCGGTGATACTTAGACTTTGAGGGGGTCCACAGTAATACCACTTTGGGAAACAATAAAACCGAGGAGGCACCCCGCGGTGACATAGAACACACACTTGATAGGATTCAAGCGGATGTTGTACTGATGACACCATTGAAAGATGATTCGTAAATCATCGAGATGGTGGGTGCATTTTTTGGATCGAGGTGTGAGGTCATCCAAGTAGGCTAGGATGATATTGCCCAGATCGTGAAAGATGTATGTCATAGCCCGGTGGAAAGTTGTGCCAGCATTTTTTAAGCCGAAAGGCATGACACGATATGAAAAAGTACCCCAAGGGGTAGTAAATGCGGTTTTATACTGATCAGCGTGGTGGAGTTGAATTTGATTATAACCAGAGAATTCGTCCATAAAGAAGAGAGCCTCATGGCCGACGCAGTCGTAATGATTTGATCAATGAAAGGTGTTGGAAAGTTGTCTTTGGGACATGCATGATTGAGATCATGAAAGTCTATGCAAAAGCGGATAGTGCCCTATTTTTTGTTAATGGGTACAGGGTTGGAAACCCATGAGGTATAGGCGATGGGGTAAATGAACCCGACAGCACGTAACTTGTCAATTTCAGCTTTGATAGCCGCGGCTTTAGATGGGTGTAGCGGTCACTGTTTTTGGTGGACTGGTGTAATGTCGGGCCAGGTGTCGATGCGATGTTCAACAATAGAGGGATCGAGGCCAGGTATTTCCGTGTATGACCAGGCGAAAATATCCCTATATTCTTGGAAG
Organism: Picea engelmannii; assembly: GCA_009831015.1. Lineage (NCBI taxonomy): Eukaryota > Viridiplantae > Streptophyta > Pinopsida > Pinales > Pinaceae > Picea > Picea engelmannii. Next base: position 514,484 of record ML777718.1, read on the forward strand.
AGGGTTTTATATGTGGTTATTTCTTAAGGAGTGAAAGCAGCTCCAATGGTGATTTCCTTGATGATGCCATTTTTAATGGAAATGTCAATTTTAATGGTGGGGGAAATGTTGGCCATGTTGCCTTCTTCAAAATCATCAGGGGTGGGAATGGGATTTTTGAACCAGTCGATAGGCCTTGATGGGATAAAATCCTTGGTTTTGACCGCTTAAATGGGTTTTTGGTTAGGAGGCATGGAGGCTTCCTATGGAGAGAAGAGTGCGTGATGGTGTAGCGCATCCTAGGGAGAGTCTAGGTGGTTTAACTCTTCGATTATTTCTTCTTCGCATTGGAAGCGTCGGGAATACAAGGGGTCATGAGGAGTGATCTTGGTGGTAGTGGTCGTGTGGTTTCCCCCTGGTGAAGAAGAAGGGGGAACAATGTTAGGAGATGGTGAGGGTTCACTCGACATAAACCATATATTGAAGTATTGAGGGGTAGCCGTAGTGGTTGGGTGTACAATGCCTGTAGGGGAATGAGCAAGGGAGTTGTGGGGGTTAGGGGGTGAATCCTTAAATACGTCATCTAAGAACCATGGAGGCGTTGGGAGTGTCTCGGGTTTGGGAGAAATGACATGAAGATCCTCTAGTGATGAGGTAATGTCAATTATCGCCTCTGCGGGTCGGTGAAGCAGAGTCAATTGGTGTTGCCTGTATTCAAGGATCATAGGACACTGGTATGTAAAATGAGCTAATGAATCACAGAGAGAGAAAGGGCGTCTCATACATTCATTGAATGAAGTGGTGACATAACGGATGTCAGTGATATTTGTTGAGGAGGATGTAGCAGGGCTGGGGTTGCTCTGGAAGTTCTGGTGCACTACAGCTAATGTCTGCTGAAAGCGTGGAAGTGTTGGGCAATGGTGGGTATAATGGCCATATTTGGAACATATAGCACAAGCGTATTTGGTCCTCAACCTTTTACTACTGGAAGGGGGGGGGTAGTGGCGGGTGTTGGGGGAGTTTGATTGAGTGGGATCAAATTCCGTAATTCTGGTAGCGATGGACAGTTGTTGGTTTGGTGGCCCTCTTTCTCACATAGTGCACAAGGTGGTGGGATGCGTGGAGGAAGTGGAGTTGTGGGCTCCTTCTTCTTTCTCCTCTCCCCAGCTGTGGCAGGAGGGTTAGTGAGTGGGGGTGTGGTTGGAGTAAGAATGGGAATCGTCATGGGGATTCCTTCTTTTTTGGGTGGAAGGGATGGTCAAGGGACCATCTCTAGTGGGTGTAAATACCAAACTGGGATTGCTAACACCATATTAGGTAGTGTGAGCATTGCGGCTACCTGAAAAGCTTCAATACTTGGTGGAGGGTAAAAGAAGGGAATTTGACTGATGGCTTGGGGAATTGTCTCCCAAATTGGAACATGTCCTTAAGGAGAGGTGGATTCGTGGAGTGGCAAGGTCGACGAGTGTCCAGGAGGTTCTGGAGGAGGGATTTCTGTGACGAGTGGGACGTCAGATATGACAGAAGCCTCTGTAGGAGGAAGGGTATCCTTTGTGTGAGTTTCGTTAGACGATATGATGCACACTTGGTTGGAAGGATGTAGGAGTGGTGGTGCTCCATGGTATGTTCCTAACAAGGATGGATCTTTAGATATTTCAGGACCCATCTCGAGGAGTGGATATGCGTCGTGGCTTGTGTGGATGAGAGGAAGAATGTTATCGATGTTGGCAGATGGGTTAGGCTCATAATGTGAGACTTGGTCAATAGTAATGATCTTCCCATTGTGAGGGAACATCATTGTCCGAAAGACGGAAGATGCCACTACCTTCATAGCATACATGTAGCTATGACCGAACAAGATATTATAATCGAGAGGGGCATTGATAACTTCGATATCGATGAGAATAGTCTTGTCCCCAAGTTCAACGGGGACATTTTGGAAGAGCCCTTCAGGAGATGATGGTCGTCCGTCATAAGTGCATAATGTGATGGCAGAGGGTATGAGTTCTGGGGAACCAAGTTTCCGCCATACCATTTTGGACATAATGCATGTAGATGCACCTTCATTGATGATACACCGATGAACTATGATGTTCCATATTTTTACTGGTATTTGAAAAGCGATCAAGGCGGGAAGACGAGGTTGTCCATTGTCAAGATCAAAGGTGATGAGTTGAGTATCTGTAGGGTCGACTGCCCCCAAGGTGGAAAGTAATGATTTCCGCTGAGTAGGACAAGTCTGGAGGACCTCCAATAATGACATGGCAGTTAGATATTGCGCTAAGTCATCTACCAAACTATAGTTATGAGCTACCCTAGCCTGTGGGTTGTGGACATTCCTGTGCAATGGGATGCAAGGGATGCGAAGCGGTGGTTTGGCGGAAGGGCGAGGGATTACCAACGGGGTCCTGTCGATGTAGGGTTTGTCTCTGGAGGGATGGGAGGAGACTCAGCAGATGCATGATACTGACGATTACACATTTGCAGAAGGATTTCTTCGTC
>ML777718.1:534122-566141 GCA_009831015.1 Picea engelmannii
GCTGGTGGTGATTGAGCAGGTTCGCTGACAGGGTAGATATGTGGCAGGCAACTAGACCAGTCAATAGTTGACAAGTGGCATTAATCCGTCGAATGGGGAGATGCCACGTGGCCCAGTCATGGGAAGCTACATGGCACCCAGTCATCAGTTGAAGTGGCATGTTTCAAAAAATGTTTTGGGGTCCATGGGTTTTGAACCCACGACCACCATCAGGCCCAACACCTTAAGAAATAGTCCTTTACCAATGCGCCAAATTATTGTTTATGTTATAAAACCCACATTATAAAACATAGTGCATGGTATTGTAATATGGCGCATAAAGGAGGGGGCTAGGGGATAAGCCCCAGCCTGTGGTCACATAACCCCCATACATCCAAGGGTAGGGGCTATCCCTACATAATGTGTGCGGGAGGTTATAACCACTGGCCTGTGGTCCTATCTATATGCCAAAGATCCAGGAGCTGGAGCGTGAGGAAGGGGCCAGCGCATGGGCGGGTGGCCATATGGATCACTCATATGATTGAGTTTAAGGGGCGCACGCCCAGGCCTAGGGGATAATTCCCAATAATTTTTATACAGTAGGTTTTTTGGTTAAGATTTTGGATTTTTAATAATAATATGCCTGATATTTGTTGATTTTCTCCATTTTTGGGAGATATTGGGCATTTTTGGAGCCCAAATTTTGGGAGGAAGTTGTAGATGAGAAACCAACTTCAGATCTATATAATCCAGGCCTATTTGAGGCCATGAGAGGGAAATCAGAGCAGAGTTATGCTGAAGAGAAGCCAAGCCAAAGCCATTTTTATGCAGGGAAGATATTGAGGAGCAAACGTTGTTGGACCATTTCTGGGAGCTCCAAACATCTGTTTTGCGTGCCATTTTCTTTGCAGGGTTCTTGAGATCTCGACGAACATGACCAGATCAGTATTGTATCCATTTGGCATTGCAACGATGTGATTTTAATCTTTTGAACAGAAATAAAGAAGCCTCCCCCACAGAGACAAAGGCCCGGAGACGTAGGCAAAGTTGTGTCGAACTCCGTTATCAATCTACGTGTTATAGTTTGCTGTCTATTATTTCATTTCAGATATGCATATATGTATATGGCTATCATAATTCCTCTTCTTTCCTCATTCCTTCACTAAGTTTCTCAAATGGTTAATTAACACATGCAAAATTAAAACTCAACCATAGTCATTAAAAGATCCTACGGATCACCGGGAATGTACAAAGTGGCCATCAGAGGGACACCAATGTTTCCGAAGAAAGGAAAATCACAAGAATCACCTTGTGAAGTGGTTCCTTGGTTAGTATCATTAGTAACTTTTTCCATGAAGAACACTTGCACAAGTTCTCCCCTTGCGGGATCGTTCAAGTTCATAAACGTCTCACACACTGACTCTGGAGAACCAGTGTTATCAAAAAAATGCCTATAAAGAGGCGGCTCCATGTTTCTAAGAGGAAGACCAAAACATCCTCATGACCGATGGGAGAACATAGCACATACTAGAAAAGTTCCTATGAGATAAAAAAATCAAACCACTAACTAGTTGGAAGAATAGTTACACCAGCCAACATTAGAGAAACTTACCAGTGCAAGTGAAACTCGAACACGGAAGCACCCTCCGGTTATACTATGCAAAGCATGGCCCAATGTCTACCCTAGGTACCATGGTATACCCCAGCATTCACCTATGTAATTCACTAGAATATAGGAAACTAGGTTGCCAATGTGCCAATAATCATCAGGCGGGTACAATCGACAGTTGGGTGGACCACAATGAGCAGGGTATCAAGCGCAAAACCTATCAAGGGTATCAAAATCAATTGTTTTGGAAGATGACTGAGGACCTCGAATGGATTCGAGACCCATGAATCTCCATGGAAAATGCGATCAACGGAATCCCAAGATAAGCCCTCTATATGTGTTCCCCACTATGCTTGGTCCAGCTTTGGAGGGGTTATGTCTGCTACCTTTCTGCACGCAACCTCATGTTTATCCCTTGTGTTAGAGGGGGGTCCTGGATAAATTCCACATTTACTGGACTTTTGACACTCCCTAAAACAGACTCCTATGTTGTTTTATAGCCTTGAAGAGTTTCCTCTCCAACCTAAATCAAGGCTCTAGCCTAGACTAGTTGATGGACCCTACAAACACAAAGTCTAATAAATTTTAATTTATTGTTAATTTTAAGTGGTTGTTTTAAGTCAAGGGAACAGAAAGGAAACCAGTGGTGTGTTTTAAGAGATGAAAGAGAAGAGCATCAAATGAAACTGAAAGCAAAAACTACTTCTTTTGACAAATAAAGATTTGCAAATTTAAACTCTTGAACCAACTTTTCAACTAACGTTTTTTTTTCTAAGATATTTTCAAAAGAAACACCCAAAACAAGATTTCACTCGACTATGAGCTACTTAGTGTTCTAAGTATTCAGATAAAGAACTTAAGAAAGGACTCTTTTTCCTGACAAGTAATATAATCAACCTAACTACTTAACCAAACAAAGAAATGGAAACCCTTTTTTTTTTTTATGCTTCAAAATAAGAAACTAGAAATAACTTCTTTTTCTTTTCTTCCAAAGCAAGTAAAAGGGAAAAAGCGAAGACAAGATGAGACCAAAAAATTACTTTTGGTCTTCTGTGGCTCGTAGAGAGTCACTCACAATACCAAACAAGATAATCAGAAAAGACTCACAAACTCATCTCAAACCCTAACCAATAAAGCATAAGAAATCTTGATAGAGAAAAAGCTAACTGACGTCAAACCTAGGCTAAAGACTATAACAACAGAGACCAGGACAAGATCAAGAAAACCCCTGAGAAGTATGGCTTCTATCAGGGAAGAGGATGACTGCCTCGTCTTGGAAAAAAATATTTTCCTGACATAGGCACGCAACTGATACTTCAGCAGCCTACGTATGTACACGGGTTGTCTGAAGTTAGGGCGCATATGTACACGTGCAAACCCATTGCATGTAGCGTACACCTATGTAACTTCTCAAAAAGAAAACCAATAGTCAAAGCTGACAAGGCAGGGAATACTGGTATGGCAAACCAGAATCCCTTAAAGACACAAAAACTTACAGAAACTCAAAAAAGGCAATCAAACCAATTAAAGCACCCAAAACTAACCCCTAAAAAACCCTGGAGGTTCCCCAGTATGATCACCAAATCTGCTATAGTGGGAAAAAACCCCTATGTACTACACTAGGGTTCTAAAGTGAAGGGAGAGCTAACCATCTAAAGTCTCCTACTTTTAACAACTATCCTGACAATGCCCCACATTCATGCATAAAGTACAAAGTATAGGGATCCAGTAGTCTTACCTTAAACTCCATGTCCGATGTCGATCCCTTTGCATTCAGTCGCTTCCTAATAGCAAGTTTCCTCCCAAGGCTGACCTGCATTCACTAAAAGAAAAACAAGAAGCTACAAACATGCATTCTATATATGAATTAGTGGGTTAGACGTCACAACAAAATATAAATTAAACCATAAAAATTAAACACATCATATTGTGGGACGGAAAAAGTACTTCTTTATATTAATCTCACAAAGTCACTTACAAAATGAGATCAGCGACTACTCCTCGAACCCGGTCCTGGGCTCCTCTTCACCATGCTCCAACTGCTTCCACATATCTTTCTCCTCGTCACTTCTCTCTAGGAAATGGATTAGGCTAGTTATGGAGGAAGAAGGCTAGGAAAGGGAATTCTGGCTCAAAACTCACAATGTGGCTGCAAATTCTTGGGACAAGGGGGGATTATGAAATGGGTAGAGTTTCACTTATTTCATGCTTCTCCTTAGAATGGGACCCCAACACCCTCTTTTATATGCCAAAAAGATAGTTATTCGGTTGGGTGATGGGCTATGGGTGGTCAATTAGTTAGGCAACTACCCAAAAGCCTGTATCCCCTTATAACTTTTTATTTTTTGCAACTTTTGTGGGTATACGCAGGTTGTAATGGCGTAACTAGAATACATACACGAGTTGTAGTGGTGTAGAAAGCGTACACATGCAGGCAGTAGTGGTGCAGGGCATGTACATCTTCAAAAATAGTGGTTTTTAAGAAGAGCTTCCAGTGATGGCTTGGAAAAAATGGCAAGTAAGAAGGCATGATGCAAGGTATGCATGTAAGGTGCAATTTAGGGTTATAACACAGTGATTGAAGGGGAAATAACTACAACATTGTTAACTCCACAACAGGGATTTCAAGAGTGCCAAAATAGGGGTTCATCGTCCCTACCTAGATTGAGCACTATGCGGCGAAGAACTCCTAAACACATTCAGGTCAATGAAAGTGGTCTAGCATCACTTGAAGGTAAGTTACCTAACCGTACTATTCATTATAACTCTTATAAAATCATTCAAGAATATTTTGAACCAAAATCTGATAATGCTAAATGTCAATTATTTTTATATTTGTTAAAATCTATAAGTTTGACGACTATTAGGAGAATTTTAGGCATTAAAACAGTAAAAAGTGTAAAAACAAGTCATCATATTGTTAGAAACCTTGTATATGCTTTTCAAATAATTGGTAAGGAGTCTCATTCTAAAGACTGGAATGAAGTCTAACATGTCTTGTCCCAGTCAATTGTTTTTTTTTTTTTAAATAAAAAGTGGTACCTGCCATATTAGATTAACAAAAACTTTGACAAAATATACAGTAGTATAGGTCTGATGTCACCAAAAATGTTGTTGATTATCGGAAACCAGCATAGGTGGAGAGAAAATAGCAGTAGCATGATAAAACATGAAGTAAAGTGGCATCTGTCCTGCTCGGAGGAAACCAAGACAGATGTCAATAGTCCAAAACCACATAAAACAGTAACATATTAAGACTAGGAACCAAGAGAACATAAAAACCTAGGTGTCTGGTGACCTGTCGTCCTCGTCAGTCTGCCACGTGGACCCCGCTGGGATGGAAAATGCCTGCGCGTAGAGGGGGCACTTCCACTGAGTTGGAGCATTGGAATATGCATCGAGGAGCAAGTCCAAGCGCTGGCTCATGATAAGAGCCCGATGCTCCAGGTCAGACATGTGGCTACGAAGGTCAAACACTAGAGCCAGGTGTTCTGCTCGGAGGAGAGAGCCATGCATACTGCCACCCACGTCGTTGAAGGGAACTTTCCTTGACTCCACCGCCACTCCAAAACCAGCGTCGAACACCCTCTGCTCCGCATCAACCTCTGCACCCATTGTTTCTGCTTCATTCACCTGCATGTCGTGGCTATTGGGATTGTCTTCACCTGGCCAGGGGATTTCTTCAACAATGCAGCCAGGGGTATCATCTTCCTGTGCCAGTATAGGTCTGTGTTCCTCCCGGTGGGGCGCCTCCATGGCGCGGGGCTTCATTGCAATCGACAGGTCCTCCATGAACGGGTCTTCCACCACGACACAGGTGGGAAACTCCTTCGCAGTACCAGCCTCCTACCTATCTCCCGTAGTATTTTCTTTGACATCACGACTACACCCAGCTCCCAGCTCAGCAATGGTGGCGAGAAGCACCAATTTCTCAGCCCGAGCTTTCTTCCGAAGTATGGAGGTTGCCAGAGCCAAAGCGTGCTCCAATTGCTCTTTCCATCACCGCTGCACCTTATGGGAATTCCAGGCTGCACCATGGCGAGGCTTGCCTCTCTTTCTAGCCATGGTGAAAGAGCAGAGCGATTGCAGGGATAGGCAGATGAGCCAGGATGAGAGCAGTTGCAGGTGCAGAGCACGAGAAGACTGACTCTGTCTTGGAACACACAGAGACAAAATACCGGACAATCCTTGCCAAAATACAACAAAAATGCAAAGAGCCAGGGCGAGAGGAGTGCAGGACTGCACCAGAGCATCCAAGCGAAAATCAGAGCTGAGGCGGGAGCAGTCCCGCTCTATCCAGGCAAGTAGGAAATCGAATAACCAGAAGCCGAGGTCACCTGTCCACATTTAACCCCTTCCATCCTGAGTGCGCTATGGGCGTAAATGGTCGTGCGAGGGAGGAGTCCCTCCATCATATGACTATATCTATGGCCGTCCCCCATCATTAATGTAGACTTGTGGGTGGCGGCCATCGGCATTTATGCCCAGGATGAGTGCTAATCCACCTGTCGTCGTAGAGCTACGTGCCACCCCATCTGGGGCTGGGAAGTCTCTGCAAGAAAGGTCTCTGCAATGCCTTGAGAGGTCTATTTCTTCAGAGACGTGGGCCTGCCAATATATGAGTTCTTCCTTTGAATCAATTCCATTATTTGCCAGGTGATCTGCCACCTTATTGGCTTCCCGTTTTACATGAGAAGGGATTAGGGTGAGATTGGAGTTGGTGAAATCGCCAAAGTCCTCCAGAAGACCAGAGAGTCTCCAACTGGGGGAGATCTGCCAGGGGGTCTTTCCATGAAGGATTTTGGAGATGAGTTGGATTATTACTTGGGAGTCTCCTTCAATAACCAACCGATGATACTGATGTTGAACAGCGGCTTGGAGGCCTCTTACTAAACTTGTGAGCTCCGCCACATTGTTTGTATTTTCACCCAAAAAACCTGCAATCATGTGAATAATTTTGCCCATGTGGTTCCAAAGGATGGCCCCAAAACTAGCTGGTCACGGGTTACCCCTAGAGGCCCCATCGAAGTTGATCTTGAGAAAACCAGAGGGGGGTGGGGTCCATTCCGTGGGACTATTGACCCACCCGTTCTTGGTCTTCCCCTGTGGATGCATGCACATTTGCAAGTTACATCCTTCCAGAATAATCTTCTCCTCGGGCGTACACTGCGTGTCTCCGTGGAGCCAGGATTTGTTGTGGATGGTTTCACGAATGAGCCGTTTAACCCTTTCCCAAGTAATGGTAGAGGGGGACTGTTTGGAGTTGAAGATTCTCTTATTTCTTTTTTTCCAGATTGACCATAGTGTGAAGCCCGGGAGCAGCTTCCAGATGCGCTGGAGAATTGGGTTGTGGAAGGATATTGTTTCCCAATTTACTAGAGTGTCCCATATACTACCTCGATTCCACTGGGAGCGTCGCATGTCTTGGGCTCCCCAATCCCAAATCTGTTGACTATAGTGGCAGTTGTTGAGGAGGTGTTCCATGGTTTCCTCACTTTGCTGACAGAGGGTACATCTAGAGGGGCCTGTGAAACCTCTCTTTTGGAGGTTGTCCCAAGTGAGGATGCGGTTTTGAGCTGTGAGCCATAGAAAAAAGGTGACCTTGGGCCAGATAAAAGGTTTCCAGACTTTGCTCCAAATTTTATCGGGGATTTGGTTTGGGGGATTTCCTTGTAAGTGGTAAGCTTCCTTGACCGAGAAAATACCTGAGGTGGAGTGGCCCCATCTAAGTATGTCCGGTCCTTCTTTACTTGGAATTTTCCTGTATTGCATGCATTCCTGCCACGGTAGAAGGTCGAGCTCCTCCGTAATCTATAGATCTATTCTACTAGTTTTCCAATTCCTCCAGGGTTGCCTTCCTTGAGTTGGGATCCAAAAATCCTTAACATTTTTGAAGCTGTTTTGTTGTAACTTAAGCTTGATTAGGTGGAGGCTTTCCATATCATCAAGAGGGGGTAACCGTTGCCACGATTCATTCCAGAAGAGTGCACTTTCACCATTTCTTACCTCCCAGAAGGTGTGTTGCTGTATCAGGGGGCGATTTCGCCAGGCGGTGTTCCAAATATTGGATCCTTGCGTTTGTTCATTGAATCTGATTAGTTGGTCAGCTTGTGTGTTCGGGGCATACTTTTTCTTCCAGATCTGCACCCAGAGCTCTTGTGGATGTTTCAACCACCTCCACCACATCTTGGCTACCATGACTTGGTTCATCTTCCCCGGGTCTCGAATTCCCAGCCCTCTGAGCTTTTTGGGTTTGCAAAGTTTGTCCCATCCAACTAAAGCCCATTTCTTGTTGTTATGGTTTCCCTTCCACAAGAAATTATGTTGGAGGCTCCTAATAGCCTTGATAACCGAGATGGGCATGGCTAGTGCTGTAAAAATATACGCGGGTAGAGCTTGTAAAACAGCCTTGAGCAGGACCAGTCTGGCAACAATATTCAGTGGTCTAAAGGTCCAGTTGTTCAGCCTGTTGGCTATGGATAATAGTAGACTGTCCCAAGAGATAGATTTTGCTGACTCTCCAGTTAGGGGTATGCCTAAATAAGTGGAAGGGAGTGAGATTCTGGCAATGCCTAGAAGTCTTGAGAGGTAAGCCTGAACTGAGGCTGGCGTGTTAAATAAATAAAGTTTTGATTTGTCCAGGTTAAGAAGCATGCCAGAGGCCTCTGAGAAGTCAGAGAGGATTGAGTTGAGCTTGGTGGCTTCTCTGACCATGGGGGTGTTCATGAGGAGTGTATCATTGACAAATTGGCTATGCGAGGGCACCGGGTGAAGGTTGTGGAGTGGTAGCCTAGTGAGTGAGCCTTCAAGGACCGCTGCTTTGAGATAGCGACCTAAGCCCTCTGCCATGATAACAAAAAGGAAAGGAGAAAGGGGATATCCTTTCCTGATGCCCCTAGAGGAGCGAAAAGGTCGGGAGGGTGTGCCGTTAACAAGAATTGAAAAGAAGGGAGAAGAGGTGAGCTTGAGAATCCAATCAACCCAGTGATTAGAGAAGCCAAAGGATTCCAGAACCGACCGCATATATTGCCATCTTAATCTGTCAAAATCTTTTGAGAGATCAAGTTTGATAAGAATACCTGGTATTTTTCTCGTCTTTAAGGAGTGGATAACCTCATTGGTCAGTATGACACTGTCCATGATTTGCCTACCCTCCACATAGCCAGATTGCTCATTAGAGATGATGGACAGCAGGAGCGGTTTGAGGCGATTGGCAATAACATTTGTGATTATTTTATAAATGACATTGCAAAGGGAGATTGTTCTGAACTGCTTCAAGTGAGTGGCGCATTCCTCCTTGGGGATGAGTGTGATGAAGGTTGCGTTTAAAGCAGAGAGAACTTGACCGGATGTTCTGGATTCTTCTACTGCCAGCCAAACATCTTCCTTGATCATGTCCCAGCAGTAGTGGAAGAAGTCCGTTGTGAAACCATCAGGGCTTGGTGCCTTACCAGGGGGCATGTCCTTTACTGCTGAATCCACTTCAGACTGATTAATGGGCATTATCAGTGCTCTATTCTGCTCAGAGTTAATCAACTTGGGTATATGCCGAGTGACTTTTTGGATGGCCTCCTCCCTGTTTGTGCTGGTCTCTATGAGGAGATCTTGATAGAAGGAGTTGAGTGCTTCCATTATTTGGTCATGATCTCTTATCGGGGTGCCATGATCGTCCTCCAACTAGGTGATGCGATTGATGTATCTGCGATGTGTCATCACCCTATGGAAGAATTTTGTGTTGCTCTCCCCTTCTTTAAGCCATTGGACCCTGGATTTTTTCCTCCAGAGTATCTCTTCTTGTTCTCTACAGGTCTCTAAGTCCGCCATTAGTTTTTCCTCTTCCCTTGCCATGTTCTGAGTTCAGCTCCCTACTATGAAAGTTCGTTGAAGTTCTTCGAGTTGGCTCTCAATTTCCCTCTTCCTGAGTAGAATGTTTCCAAAGGTGGACTTATTCCACCTTTTTAGATGTAGTTTGAAGTTCTTAAGGCGCTGTTGGAACTTGTACATATGGGTGACATGATCAATTTCTGCCTGGGCCCACCAAGTGTGTGCCAGCTGGTGGAAGTTTGGGTGAGTAAGCCAAAACTTTTCAAAGTGGAAGAGCTTGGGCCTAGTGGGGAAACCCGGGTCCAGACAGAAGACTATGGGCCAGTGGTCCGACCCTGATTTTGGAACAATATTTGCTTCCATTGCCTGGTCGCTTTCAAGGAGTGCTTCGGTCACTAGAAAGAGGTCCAGCCTACAGGCTACATGCTGGTGCCCTGTTCTTTTGTTGGACCAAGTGAATATTCCATTCCGAGTTTCCATGTCAACCATATTTAATTACTCTATTAGGGTTTTGAACTTACCACTATCCTGCTCCAGCCGTTTTGTGCCTCCGGTTTTCTCCTCCAGAGTTAGAATCATATTGAAGTCACCTCCAATGATCCAGTTCGGTGTATGTATGAGGGTTTGAACATAATGAAGGGTTTGCATAAAGCTCTCCTTGTCTTGGAAAGATTGTGGGCCATAGACATTTGTGATGGCTCCTTCCTTGGAGGAGGCTACAACTCTGAAGTAAGATGTTAAGGTGTCTCTTGTGGAGAAGGGGTGAATCAGAGTGATCGTTTGCGGGTTCCAGAGGATGGCCAGTCCTCCTGTCGCGCCCACGGAATCCTGAAAGAGGAATTCCCCATCTCTCCAGTTGCTTCGAAAAATACTTTCCGCCTCCCGTCCTGCGCATTTGGTTTCCTGCAATAGTAGTATATCTAGATTCTTGGTTTTAATACATTCTCAGAGGATCCGCTGCTTGGATCTTCCATTAAGACCTCTGATGTTCCAAGATATAGTCTTCATCATGAGGATTGTCCTAGTCAATTGTTAGAAAGATCACAAGAAAACATTGTTTGCTACAACAAACCTCTCACCTCTTGAAATGCAATGTAAAAACCCTTAGAAAGTATTCTCATAGATGAGATAACCTCGACAGAGGTTCCCCAACATATTTGTGGGCCTTCATTGGAAGGATACCTCATTCTGACATGAAGTTAATTAGAGTGGTTAAGGGACTAGTTCAATATTTTTGGCATGAGAACACAAGGCCCTCTTCTAACCAAAAAGATGTAATAAAATTGACAAGGGGATCTAGGGACCGTGAACGCCATATTAAAAAATGTATTACATTACACAGACATAATTGTATGAGAGATTCAAAATAGTACATAGTGCACTTAAAGTAGGCCAAAGGTCTTTTCATAAATGCAAGCCTTGGTATGTTCGAATAAACACAATTCGTAACATGTGTTCTTGTAGATATCACATTGAGTATGGTTATTATTATGATACACACACACATACACACATGCATATGCATATACATACATACATACATACATACATACATACATACATATATACATACACACACACACACACACACACACACACACACATATATATATATTTCATGTTTTTGATAACACACTTTTGTATGAATACCCAATTATATCGTCATTGTCCTCATCTAGAGACTTTATTCACCACATCTTGTGTTCAAGGCCAGAGGGTTTTACATTTTATAAAAAAAAATGCTTAGATGGGACATGCCCCAGGTGCGGTGGAATGACATTAATAAGCAAGTGCATCCATGTAAGCGATGAGTATGAATTGGGGAGGAAGGAGGTTGTCTTGCAAATATTTAAATATGTGACATATGATATTGATGGAGGACAGGAAAGAAAAAAGATACAATTGGTTATGTCCCAAGTACAAGTTTATGACTTCATGAAGGAATTATTCAAAAAGACACAACATTATGTTCAACATGTCCATGTGTCTCGATGTAAGGACAATCAATTTAGAATATGTAGAGATACATTTCATGTTGGTATAGTGTTATGAGTTGTTGATTTTGCTGAGAAATACACCCTTCAACCTCAAAATGAGATTCAAAGCCAATATTATCACTCAGAGCAAGTCATTATAATGGTACATATCGTATACAATCATGGACCGAATAGTAATGAACAAAATAAATTTATATTGAAAGAGTATCACTTCTACATAAGTAATGATTGGCTTAGACTATGTACAAATTTTTTTTTAGATGTTATACAATCACCTTAAGGAGAATAAAATACAAATGGATCAACATTGGATTTGGTCAGATGGTTGCGCATGACAGTAAAAAAATGCTCATGTATTTCAATGGTTGTGTATGTTGCACAATAAACTAAAGGTACCACACATTTGGAACTATTTTGAGTCCAGGAATGGGAAAGGGGAGCATGATGGAGAAGGTGCATGCATAAAAAGAGCACTATGTAGGCAATAAATGAATTTCACTACTACTTCCCTCATTCGAGATGCAAAATCCATTGTTGAATGGCGTTCTTTAGTAATGGGAGAGGGAACAGGAACCTGTGAAGACCAATCACATAAGAAAGGACGTGTACATAGATATTTTTTGGATTTGATCGATGTAGATCGACCACAGTGGTATGAATGCAAAAACATCCAGGGCACTCATGGATTCCATTCATTTAGAACATCAGACAATGCAATAGTTGAAATATGGATGAGAAAACTCTCTTGCTTATGTGGTCCATGTAGTAGTAATGAATGGGATGATTGTGAATCAACAGACTGGATTGATAGATGGGATCGTGTATCAGTCCCCATTGGTCAACATATAAATATGGAACTATCCCAATTGGAGGAGGACCAATCAAGTATTTCAGTAGATTATGATCATGTCTCAGATCTCATTCTGCCAGGTTCGTTGAATCCTTCTATAAATTTTTAATGACTAGAATAAATGTTTTATGATTTGGTCATTTACTGGACTCACATTTTGGCACTCCATTTTTCGCAGGGCACATATACGCAATGGTTGTCCGAAGAGATAATGAATGGGGAACTAATTATTGACTGGAACAATACATAGAGGGAAAGAAGACCCTCATGCGATTAGTAACAGACATTGAAGGCATTGAATTTTTGACAGGGTCGATGGTTATATAAGGAGAATATCTGACACGAGATGAAATAACATGAAAGAACTCACCACTTTACAAAATTAATTTATTGGTACAAACCTCCAAACTACAAACTTACCACTTTACAAAACTGGTTATTGGTACAAACCTCCAACTACAAATGATGCCAAGTAAGAATTCATCAAAGGTATGCTACTTCTTTCCTTACTCTGAGCATGAGAAGTTAATGGAAATCATCAATATTAGAAGTGATATCGATGGTCTACTTTAATGACCATCTACATATGTAAAACAAATAATTTTGGCTTCATTTTGACTGCTATTAAAATATTTGTAATGTTATTAAAATACATCCTGCCTTAAAAGATACCCATTCCATGCCTTTCTTTTCCATGCCTTTCCTTTCCTTTCCTTGCCTTCACTTGTATTTCCTTGCCTTTCCATCCATTCACTTTCCTTTCCTTTCCTTACCATCCCATCACATGCCTTTCCTTGCATTCACTTACCTTCACATTCCTTCACTTTCCATTCCATGCCATACCAGGCCTTTCCTTCACTTGCCATGTCATGCCTTGCCTTCACTTTCCTTCACTTTACTTTCCTTTCCTTCACTTGCCTTTCCTTGCCTTCACTTTCCATGTCATTACTTTCCTTGACTTCACTTACCTTGCCTTCACTTTCCTTTCCTTCACTTTCCTTGCCTTCACTTTATAAGCTTTGCCTTTCCAATTCCAATTCATACCATACCATACCTTCACTTTCCATCCCATGCCTTTCCTTCACTTTCCATGCCATGCCATGCCATGCCATTCCTTTTCTTCACTTGCCATGCCATTCCTTGCCTTCACTTTCCATGACATACCATGTCTTGCCTTCAATTTCCTTTCCTTGCCTTCACTTTACATGTCATTCCTTCACTTTCCTTACCTTCACTTGCTATGCATTTCCTTGCCATGCCTTCACTTTCCATGCCATGCCTTGGCTTCACTTGACATGCATTGCCTTCACTTTCCATGCCATGCCATGCCATGCCATGCCTTTCCTTCACTTTCCTTCACTTTCCATGCCATGCCATTTCATGCCATGTCTTTCCTTCACTTTCCATGCCATACCTTACCTTCACTTTCCATGCCTTTTGTCGAGTGAAATACATGCTATCTATTTCAACATTAAATTGTCAACTCGAGGCTCGTAGGATTCGAGGTGCCAACATTGTATGTGCAGGTCTAGAGCTCTAATCTAGCCTAGCCTAGCCTAGCCTAATATAATGCCAATAAACTCAAAGAATGAAGAGAAATCTATCACTATGAACAATTAGTCTAAGTAAGGAACTCTTTGAATAAGAAAACAATCTTTGGATAAGCAAATAACAAGTAATCTATCTCTGAACTATTTAATCTATCTATCTTTGAATGAACAAGTAAGAAAGAAAGTAAGCAATTGCTCTATCAAAACTATTTTGACAAGTGAACTCTATTCTTAAAAATAACTCATAATCATTTCTATTTTGCGAAGGATAAATCTTAATCTACTTAATCAAAAATAAAAGCATCATGATTGTATTCAGATTCTAATTAATCAAAACTATTCCTAATTTGCAATAACAGGAAAAAGAGAATTCAAAGATGATGATTATGTCTTTGGTGTCGAATAACATCACGATGGCATCTGACTATTAGTGATAGTTCAAGAGGAATTAATTCAATGCTTACTTCTACAAAGAAATGGAAAGTGTGAATAAGGCAAGCTAAAGAAAGATTTGCCATCATAGAAGCAACACTAAGTATCTCAAAAATCCATGTGATCTCTAAACTTCATGCATCAATCATCAACGATTAAAAACACTCTTATACTAATTCAATAAAATTTATAAAATCATGAACTCATGATTAAGAATCTTAATTCAAATCCACTCTTCTAATTGAAATTACAATTCAAATCCATAACTGAGATTTTATAATCTAAATTGAACTAATCCTATCATTAAAACTCATATTTAAAAACTAAAATGTTTTCAAAAAACATAATCCCAAAATATATTTCTATTCTATCATACGAAGGAAAGATTAATGAAAAAAATAGATCTATGAAGAGTTAAATGAACTGGTAATTAAATTTATCTTGATTACAATTAACAAAACTTGAAACAATTTATCCATCAAAGCTTGCAACAATCTTAAATTAAAACTCTTCTTACACTAATCCTCTATCTAAGTAATGCTATGTCTTAATTGCCAAATCAAAATTAAGACTTAAATACACTATCTAAGTTAGTATCTTGCATGACAATTCATTGCTAAGAAATAAGAGACACAACATGATAATTAACCAGCTCCTACAAGCAATCTGCAATTTAAGGAAAGGCGAATTAGATAATCAAATTATAATTGGCATGTACAGTAATTGAAACTGAAAAATAGATACAACAAAGAAACAAGTATAAATTCTAACTAAGAAAATGAGATAAACACATGATATATCTATACAGTCATCCAGACCACTAGTGGCCCCCCCAGCAGGTCGTGGCTACTCTTCTACAAAAAAAAGCAGGCTTAACTCAACGTGATTCAATCATTAATTAAAAATGCAGTCTGGAACACAAGTTTGCAAAGAAATGTCTGAATTACACAATGAAACTCTTCTTTAAAATTTTGTCTGTGGTCTTGCCACTACTCGTGGTATTTATAGGTAAATTACAGCTCGAGAGGTCGACCACTGGAAGGGTTGTCCTCCTCTAAAAATGGAAAATTAATTAAATGAGCTTCTAACAGCTTCAACTTCTAGAAAATCCATGAGCCACTCATCGATCAACATAACTACCCAATCTGAGGTGTAATGAGCTATGTAGTTGGAGGCCACGAGGGGGCAAAAAACCCAGATCACTGATTCATCCACCACATGTCGCCATTGCACCAACCATCAACTCCTCTGCACTCCGAGTGCTGGATCGCGTGTCAGATGGAGTGTCAGATTGTGTACTGAATGGGGTGTTGGATGAAGTGTCAGACGAGATACTGGATGGAGGATCAGACTGTGATTTTTCCATGTTACACACATATCATGCATTAAATCCTTATAAACATCAAAATGAACTGAATTGAGCTCAAAATCATTGTAAAACATCAATTACACATACCTGATATGAATCCATGATCAATTGATATAAAAACCTTTGAAAACTCCTTCAAAATGGCCAATAGCATATATAATATCGGTGGAAAAAGGATTCAATCATCACAATAAAACAATCAAAATATGAACCCAACACCTTCCATGCCATTCTCCTTCCCTTCACTTTCCATTCCATGCCATTCCTTGCCTTCATTTGCCATGCCATACCTTTCCTTCACTTTCCATGCCATGCCTTGCCTTCACTTGCCTTGGATTTCCTTCACTTGCCTTGCCACGCCTTGCCTTTGTAAGTTTTAAACCTATCAAGTAAAGCAATGCATATAGATTCTTAAGAAAAACATAAATTAATCAATGGCTCATACACATAGTACACAGAGATTTACAACAGAAACCCTTAACCGGGAGAAAACCAGCCTTTCTTGGTGTCGCACCTTGCAACTCTTTATTGTATTAATTTCACCATTCACCATACAATATATACAATGTTTTAGGTATTTTGTAGATACCAAAACCCTAATCTCTTAATCTGGGATTAATTTAGAAAATCACTAAAAATAACAAAATCTGCTAAAATAGCAAAAATTGCCCCAAAAACATTTTGGGGCGTTGCCCCGAATGCTGCGTGTAACCAAGGGGGGGCTATACCTGCCCCCCTTGGGAGCCCCCTAGGAAGTTCCCAGCAGACAAAACACAAAGAGAGAAGGAATTTGGGATCATCAGACACAGTTATCGAATCTGGCGCACCTACACACACACATGCAAAGAATATAACACATACCCAATAGCCTTCACTTTCCATGCCATGTCTTTCCTTCACTTTCCATGCCATGGATTTCCTTCATTTTCCAAGCCATGCCATGCCTTCACTTTCCATTCCATGCCTTTATTTCCCTTTCCATGCCATGTCATGACATGTTATTCCTTCCCTTCACTTTCCATTCCATGCCTTTCCTTCCCTTTCCATGCCATGCCATGACATGTTATTCCTTCCCTTCACTTTCCATGCCATGCCTTGCCTTCACCTACCATGCCATGAATTTCCTTCACTTGTCATGCCATGCCATGCCCTTCCTTCACTTTCCTTGGCTTGCCTTCACTATCCATTCCTTGCCTTCACTTGCCATTCCTTTCCTTCACTTTTCATGCCATGCAATGCCATGCCATGCCTTTCCTTCACTTTCCATGGCATGCCTTTCCTTCACTTGTCATGCGATTCCTTACCTTCACTTGCCTTGTCTTTCCTTGCCTTCACTTTCCATTCCATGCCTAGCCTTCACTTTCCATTCCATGCCTTTCCCTCACTTGCCATGCCATGCCATCCCTTGCCTTCACTTTTCTTCACTTTCCATGCCACGCCTTTCCTTCACATTCCATGTCATGCCATGCCTTGCCTTCACTAGCCTTCACTTTCCATGTCATGGCATGCCTTACCTTCACTTTCCTTGCCTTATCACTTGCCATGCCATGTCGTGCCTTCAATTTCCTTGCTTTTCCTTCACTTTCCTTGCCTTTACTTCACATTCCATTCCATGCCATGCCTTTCCTTCACTTTCCTTTCCTTGCCTTAACTTGCCTTGCCTTTCCTTCACTTGATATGTCATGACATTCCTTTCTTTCACTTTCCTGGCCTTGCCTTCAATTTCCTTGGCTTGCCTTCACTTGCCATGCCATGCCTTTCCTTGCCTTCACTTGCCTTGTCATGCCATGTCTTTCCTTCACTTTCCTTTCCATGCCATGCCTTCACTTCACTTGCCATTCCATGCCTTTCCTTGGCTTCACTTTCCTTTCCTTCACTTGTCATGCCTTTTATTTCCTTCACTTGCCATTCCATGCCATGGATTGCCTTCACTTGCCTTGCCTTTCCTTCACTTTACATGCCATTCCTTGACTTTCCTTCACTTCCCATGCCATGCCTTGCCTTTCCTTCACTTTTCATGCCTTTCCTTGCCTTGCCTTTAGTTTCCATGCCATGCCTTACCTTCAATTTTCATGTCATGTCATTCCTTGCCTTCACTTGTCATGCCATTCCTTGCCATGCCTTTTCTTCCCTTCACTTTCCATGCCATTCCATGCCTTTCCTTCACTTGCCTTGTCATGTCTAGCCTAACAAGATGTTAAATTGTCAAACATATGTAATAAGCACTGAGAAAAACCCTAGTGTTGGAGATACTCCAAAAAAAAAAATTCCGGTGGACGAAATGATAGTGGCGGGACCCCTTAGTTGAAACCCGATGCTATGGATCCAATGCAACTAAGGGTTCTCCCATCCTAGTCCTAGTTTGAGTTTCATCGTGAGTTGAAACTCGCCTCTTCAAGATATTGAGGGACATGTGGTCAATTTGGTCCGGGGGCATAAAATCCAAACCGAGTGGCATAACAAAGTTTTGTAAGCTCCCACAAGTCTATTTGGCCAAGGCCCATGTGACTACAGTACCCACAAATTCCTGACACAGTGTTCTTGAAAATTGACCTCCTCTTCAGAAATTCCACTATGCATCATTGACCAAAACACTAGTGCTGAAGATACTCCAAAAAATAGTTTTTTAGTGGATGGAATAACAATGGAGGGCCTCCCTAGTTGAAAACTGGTGTTTCGGATCCAATGCAACTGACAGTTCTGCCATCCAAGTCTTGGTTTGAATTTTATCGCGAGTTGCAACTCACCTGTTCAAACCATTGAGGGACATGTGGCCAATTTGGTTTGGGGCCATAAAATCCAAACCGAGAGGCATAACGGAGTTTCATAAGCTCCCATAAGTCTATTTGGCCAAGGCCCATGCAACTACACTACCCACAAATGCTCAACACCAGTTTCTTTAAAATCAACCTCCTCTTCAGAAATTGCACTATGCCTCATTGACCAAAACCCTAGTGTCGGAGATACTCCAACAAATGGTTTTCCCTTGGAAGGAATGATAGTGAAGGCCTCCCCCTAGTTTAAACTCGGTGCTCTAGATCCAACGCAACTGGCAATTCACCCATTCGAGTCTCGTTTGGAGTTTAATAATGAGTTGCAACTCACCTCTTCAAGTCATTGAGGGACATGTGGCCAATTTGGTCCAGGGGCATAAAATCCAAACCAAACAACATAATGGAGTTCCATAATCTCCCACATGTCTATTTGGACAAGGCCCACGTGACTAGACTACCCAAAAATTGCTAACACAGTGTTCTTGAAAATCGACCTCCTCTTCATAAATTGCACTATGCCTCATTGACCAAAACCCTAGTGTCAGAGATACTCCAACAAATGGTTTTTCAATGGACAGAATGATAGCAGAGCCCCCCCCTAGCTGAAACTCAATGCTCTAGATCCAATGCAACTGATGGTTCACTCATCCGAGTCACGGTTTGAGTTTTATCATGAGTTGTAACTCGGCTCTTCAAGCCATTAAGGGACATGTGGCCAATTTGGTCTGGGGGTATAAAATCCAAACCGAGTGGCATAACATATTTCTATAAGCTCCCACAAGTCTATTTGTCCAAGGCCCACACGACTACACTACCCACAAATTTGTGTCATAGTGCTCTTGAAAATCGACCTCCTCTTCAGAAATTGCACTATGCCTCATTAACCAAAACATTGGAATTCTCATGCAAGTATTTTTATAGAAGAAATATGGGATAACATGTTGTAGACTTAAATACTTAATGAATCATTTGATTGTAATTTTTATGTATGAATCCTTTGATGGCATGGAAATTGAATGCAAGGCAAGTCATGACAAGTGAATGCAAGGAAAGGTATGGCATGGCAATGCATGGCAAGGAATGTCAAGGCATGGTAGGGAATGACATGGAAAGGCATGGCATGGACAAGGAAAGGCATGGCAAGTGAATGCAAGTCAAGTCATGGAATGGCATGGCATGGCATGGCATGGCATGGCAAGGCATGGGATGGCGAGGCAAGGTATGGAAAGGCATGGTATGTATACCATACCAAGGCAAGGCACGACATACCATACCATTGCCAATGCATACCATAAAAGGAAATGGAAAGGTAATCGATACCATACCAAGGTCCAATGCATACCATTTCCATTGCCATTTCCAACGAATACTATACCATAGCATACCATTTCCAATGCATACCATACCATTGCCAATGTGAATGCATATCATACCATACCATAACATTGTCAATGCATACCATACAATGGCTAGCCAATGCATACCATACCATACCATTTTCAATGCATATCATACAAGGAAATGGGAAGGCAATGCATACCATACCAATACATACCATTGCTATTGCCAATGCATACCATTATCATTGCCATTTCCATTTCCAATGCCAATGCATACCATACCATACCATACCATTTCCAATGCATACCATACCATTGTCATTTCCATTTCCAATTCCTACCATACCATTTCCATTGTCAATGCATACCACATCATACCATACCATTTCCATTGTCAATGCATACCACATCATACCATACCATTTCCCATGCTTTCCATACAAGGCAATGGTAAGGAAATGCATACCATACCAATGCATACCATTTCCATTGCCATTGTCAATGCATACCATACCATTGCCATTTCCATTTCCATTTCCAATGCCAATGCATACCATACCATACCATTGCCAATGCATACCATACAATGGCAAGGAAATGCATACCATTGCCAATGCATATCATTTCCATTGCCAATGCATTCCACACCATTTCCAATGCATACCATACCATCACCATTACCATTTCCATTGCCAATGCCAATTCATACCATGCCATACCATTGTCAATGCATACCATACAAGGCAATGGCAAGGAAATGCATACCATACCAATGCATACCATTTCCATTGCCAATGCCAATGCATACCATACCATAAAATACCTTTGTCAATGCATACCATACCATTTCCATTGGCATTGCCAATGCCAATGCATACCATATTGTTGCCAATGCATACCATACAAGGCAATGGTAAGGCAATGCATACCATTTCCATTGCCAGTGAAAATGCATACCATATCATACCATACCATTGCTAATGCATACCATACCATACCATTGCCAATGCATACCATACAATGGAAAGTAAATGCATACCATTTCCATTTCCAATGCATACCATAACATTTCCAATGCACACCAAACCATTGCCAATGCCAATGCATACCATACCATATCATACCATTGCCAATGCATACCATACAAGGAAATGGCAAGGAAATGCATACCATTGTTATTTCCAATGCATACCATTTCCATTTTCATTGCCAATCCATACCATACCATAGCATACAATTTCCAATGCATACCATACCATTCCTATTGGCGCAGGGGAAACCCAGGGTTCAGCTCTAATAGTGCACCAACAAGCCCTAACTACCGTCCCTTTCGACAACACTTGCGAAGTAGATGTAGTCTCACCCGAAGTAGCAATAGGGGGTTGCATGACATAGGTGTCTACAACTAGTGGAAATTCAAGTGGATCTAAGGAAACAATACACAACAACCTAGTTATTCTTACCAAGCATAAGCCTACTTCGCACAATCATATTCTAGATCTAATGTAATAATGCAATAACAGAATAACAGAAGGAAAAAGAACTTAGCATCAACCACAAAGACACAAAATATACGTGGTTCACCCTATCCCTAGGGCTACGTCCATAGAACTATGTTTCTTGATATTATATAAAACATACATTTCTATCTGTGCTCTCAACTTGCATATATTTCTCTCCTTCTCTTCTTCTCTCCCCTCCCTGTGCACCCAACTATAGGGTTGATCTTCTCACCTAGCTGAAGATCTTACAATACCAGAAGGCTCTCACACACAACACTTATCTCTCACACAATAACAATGAACTCTCAATCATTAACCAACAACAACCCACCCCAAGTCCTCTATACCTTTATTTATACATTACAATAACTCACCGAGAACCTTAGGCTGAAACCTAGGTGTCAAAAACCTAGATACCAAAACCCTAGGTCAACTTGACCCACATTTTTCGGGCTTCGCCAGCCTGTCTTTCCTTCTTTCCCACGAGGTGCTCCAAAGAATCCAATGGTGGATTTTTCTGCTTGTTGAGTTTTCCATGATCCATATTCCTTGCTTATATGTCTTCCTCGATCTTCTCATACAATGACTCGTTTTCCCTTACTTCTCTCCTTCTTTTCTGCTCCTTTGGCCACTTCAACCCAATATTAGTCAACATGTCTTCCACGCAATTTGGACTTTGTATTTTCTCTTCCTTCTTCTTTGATTTCTTCTTTAATCCATAACCAAGGGCCAACATGCCCCCAACACTCACATGTGACTCGTCCCAAGGCACTTCAGGTCTGAACCTTATCTTTCACTTCGACTTCAGACTGCGTGGGGCAGCCTGTGCTTTCTTCTCTATCCCTCCCCACTATGTCCAGACTATCTTTTCTGTGTCTCGTACCTAGTTTCAACTGCACCTAGTACCTAGACCCTTCTCCTTCTGCTTTTATTAAGAGTTGTGAGGCAGTTGGTTGTCATAGTACAATTTAAACCGGCTCCCATTTACCAAACCTTCCTTCCACTCTCCATTCAAAGTATTTAACTGCGTAGCTCCTCCTTCCATGACATAGAAAACCTCATATGGCACGAGCCAATGTGTCTTGAACTTTCCTAGATGATTCATAAACTTGTTGTCATAAACCAATACTAGATCTCCTTGCTTAAAGGATTTCTTCTCGATGTGACTGTCATGGTAGTATATTCACTTATAGTGAAACTGACAATGGTTGTATATTCACAATCTTTCTTCAAAAGCTTCTCCATGGGTGTTGTAATCTATTCATAGCCCTTAATGAACTTCATGTAGTATCCAGTATGTCCTAGCGTAGTGCACAGTTGTCTAACTGAAGTAGGGAGGTAGATCAACAATAATGGCGATCTTAGATGGATCTACCAGCAACCCCTGATTACACACAATATGGCCTAGCAGCACTCCAAAGGGTCAAAAGAAGATGCACTTCTTCAGGTTCAGGGCAATCTGACATTGTCTACACTTATCCAACATTAGTCTTAAACATTCAATATTATTTTGCAATAAGCTAAAAAAGTCCAATCATCAAAATATGCTTCTAGATATTTATGTAAAACTCCTTGAATGCTTCGACCACCACTCTAGAAAATATGGTTGGTGCATTCTTCAATCTAAAAGGCATTACTATGTACTAGTAGGATCCCCATTCTATTTCAAATGTGGTCTTATGGCGATCTTCCTTGGCAATCCTGATCTGGCGATAACCTCAAAATTCATCGGTGAAGGAGTAAACTTCCTATCCTCCCACATTATCTAACACTTATTTTGTAAATGGTGTAGGGAATGGGTCATGTAAACATGCATCATTCAATTTCCTCAAGTCTACATAGAATCTGATCTCCCATGTTTTCTTGTCTTGAACCACCATAGGGCTAATCCATTCTGACTCTTCAATAGGTTCTATGATTCCTACTTCCAACTTTCTATCTAACTCAATCTTGACTTTATCTTTATCTTTGGGATTCGATCTGTAGGGTATTTTCTTGACTGGCCTTGCATATGGTTTTAAATGGATATTCATCTCTCCCATGGGCCCTTTAATGCCTTTCATATCAGTGAACTTGGTTGGAAACAAGTCCTGGTATTCATGCAGTAATTATGTGATCTTGTCAATAGTGGCATCATCTCAATAATCTCCAACGTTTGCAAGCTTCGGTGCTTTCTTTGTTCCAATGTTAACTTTATTGATTTTGATTGTCTTTCCAATGAAAGGTAGTTCGACTCATGGTCTTGCTATGTCTCTCTGAACTTTTGTTTCTATGATGTTGACATTCCTAGGATCATCGTCTTCATCAGTATTGATGTTGTAACAAACTTGCAATTTCTGAAGAGGTGTAGTCCATTCAGCCTCTTCTTGATCAACGGGGAGGCTAGGTACCTCCTCAAAGAATTTTTGTCTGACAACCTGTAAATATTGATCCATCATGGGGTACTAAATTTCAAATAAAAATGTAGCTGCAAAATTATGAGTGATACCATGCCAATTTGAAGTGGTGAGGCGTAACTCTGCTTGAAGATACCAATTGATAGGTGTTGTATCCAAAGTGTTAATAAATTTATGCACCCACTTCTCTTGAGGAACGTTGCTCCAGGCCTCCTCACAACTTCGCATATGGTCCTTCGAACAACTTCAACCTATGTATCAAACTTTGCATCTTTCTATTTGTTCTAAAAATCACGCTGTCATTAGAGTGCGACATTGCACCCAGTCTACGATGCTCTTTTTGTGTGTCCCCTACCATCTTGTTGGAGCTGCTTTCAAGGCTTCATCCAGTGCCAACAACCTTTGTTGTATTGGTACAACTTCTTCAAATTCTGACAAGAAATCTTCTAAATGATTTAAACTGTCAAAGGTGGTCAAGTAACTTACTTATGTTCCAATCCAATGAACTTCCCTTGTCAATATAGCACATCTCCACACAAAAACTTCATACATTTTGTTCTACTAATTCTCCAATGCTTCCTCTGAGTCTAATGAGCATGCACTGTCACTTTGCCAACTTAAATTCCCATCTGTTGTAGGATTAATGTAATCATGTTGTCTTGCTGTCAATTTATATATATTCTCAAGTTCATAAGCAAAATATTCTTCTCTAATGGGTTTTGTATATTTGTGACCTTCATCAGGATCAAGAGGTGCAATGACCTTAAGGTCATCACCTTCAAATGTCATTCTTTGTTTCTTTAAATAAACCACAGTAGAATTATTGAAATCCCAATCAATTCCTAACAGCGCAGGATAAGGACAACTATCTTCAACTATCTCAATCACCTCAAAATTCGCAAACGTCCTTACCCCATCGATGTCCATAGGGACATGCTCCAGTCTTCCAAAGGGGATCATGGCCTATTGATTAGCCATCAAGAGCCTGATAGGGGAGTAAATCAACTTAGGTTTTCCCATCAGGGCCCAGGTCTTCTTCATCATAACATTGACTTCCGACCCTAAGTCGAGGACCACATAGTCTATATCATAATCTCCAATCTGAGCATTAAGGTTTAGTTCCTTATTTTTCCTTATATTTCTGGATACTTGATGTACTACTCTATTCAACAGGGGATCTATCCTGCCTATCTCATACTGTCTTATCAAATTTTTTAGTTCTTATACATCCCTTTCATCCTTAATCAAATTAATGAAAGTACATAAGAATTCCATGAGCTTGCTTACCTCTTTTCCTTCTCTAGGTGAAGCAGACTAATCAAATTCTAGAGGCATTCCACATTCTCTTACTTCTGGCCATGTCTTAGAGAAAGAAGCATGATCTCTCCAAAATTATTTTCTTGCCTCCTCAAATGTTTGTTTTTCTTTCTTTGCATCAAACACTTGTGTCTTCTCTGTAGCTTTTCTGACCCATGATTCTTTTGTGGTATTTCCTGGGGTCACTGTATCTTCTCCTGTAGCATCACCTCCTCTAGTGATAACAACGACTCTGGGATCCTCTCCGTGAGGTTCTGCTGAGATTAGTTGTACTTGTTGGTTTCCTTCTCATCTCTCCTGTAGTTTGGCTAACAACACAGGGAAGTCTTCAATAACATGTTTGAATGAGTTGGAGTAGTTGCAAGTGGTACAAGGGTTCTGACAGTCCATTGCCAAGTGTCCTGGTTGTGCGCAGTTATAACAAATGATCTGACCTCGACCTCAACCCATGCTTCCTGCTCATCCTATTCCTTTGAATCCACTGTGAGGGTTGAAGTTTCCTCTTCTTAGAGAGTTAAACTACGTAGTATTTCCTTCCTATTGTACTTCACCTTGAATACTATATGTGTCTCTTGATCTTTCATGCAATATTTAATAATCCCTACAGTCCTTCTCATCATGCCCCACATATTTACAGAATGTGCAGTAAATATTTGTAGGTGTCTGGACATATTTTTGCAAGTAGTAGCATTCACTAGGGCGATGTCTATTTTTGCATACCTCACACCATGGTAGGGTAACCTGCCTCAAAGGGCTCGGAGATCCAGAGGCCAAGTACTCGTGAAATAGGGGACAATACTCCTTTTCATGGTCTTCTGATTTGCATCTGATACACCAAATATCTTCCCTTTTATATTTTCCCTTGTCAATCTTCATATCTTCGACCTGCAGAGATAAGCTAGTTAGCTGACTCAAAATTTGACTCATACCTGAGCTAGATTCTCCCATAGGGGTTGACTCTAATTTCATGGCGATATCCAATGTCTTAGCCTGTGAAGCGATCTTCTATTGCATTAAAGGTACTCTAATGTGTGGCAAGAGGGCAACAATGAACCATTCTTTATTTTGTTCATCTGGAATCTGAAAACTCAAATGGATTGTCAAGGTCTTAAACCTCTTATCAAACTCCCACACTAGTTCAACTACTCTCTGCTTGATTTCTTTCAGTTCTGTAATGCATTGTGACTCTGACTTGGGTTTCTTGAATTTGACAATCAATGCAGTCTTAATGACATTCAACAGTTTAGGTTGTGCAACTCCTTGGACAAATTTCATGTACCAACTCAATGCGTGGTCTCTCAGGGTAGTACTAAATTGAGATCTCTTAATAGCTTCATCGGTGATTTGCTTAACACTCCATACAACTTCAAGGAACCAATCATGATCACGATCTTCAGATCCATCTCCCCTAAAGGTGGTTAACTTCATCTCATCTGCCATAGATCTTCCTAGGTTTCCTGACTAAGTGTGTGTTGAACTGCTGCTAACAGTGCTATGAGTGATTTGATTAATTTGACTACTCTAGTTACTTAATGTTGCTAAAACAACAGGAGGAGTAATAGTACTTACTTCAATGGTCTGTGTAGTTCCTGAAGTTTTTGATTCTTCTCGGTGAGGTTCTTCAGTATTCCCTTCCTCTTCCCTAGTCGACTCTGAATGTTCCTCGTTCAATAGCTCTTCTTCTTCTCCACTGTATAACCCTTCATCCTATACTGGTTCGTGGCTCTGCTAAAACAAGTTCACCAGAGGAACCTCTTTGAAGGTCCTCCCACTGCGCATATGTCCAACCTCTATGTCACTCTCATTATTTGAATTATTGAACATTAGCTTTATGATCTGACCACTTATTTTATCTTCAATATGTTCTTTTCATGCAATAACATCTTGATATTCAACTTCAAGAACTATAAAAAGTTTCCTCTCGGTCCCTTAAAAAAGTATCTCTCTGCTTGGTTGTATGACTCTACTCTATCAACAAAAAAATTGGTGATGTACCCTCTAATAGTATTATCGAACCAGTGATCTACTACTCTTGACACAGTGTTATCAACTCTCTTGACTTTCTTGATCAGCATCGACGTCCAAACCACAGGTGGTCTATATCTAATCTCAAACTAGGTATCTTCCAATCTGGCTAACCACTGGTATAGCTCCTGATGAATTCCTCCAAAGAAAATCTCATGTATATCAGTGAATATATACCTTCCCAACCAGTCTTTTGTACTAAGCTTAGGTTTTTTGTTATGGGCTTCAATGAATTCCTTTTCTTGTTCTTCTATCCACTTCTGAATCTTTTCCTTCGATGGAAACCACCTTGACATTCCCTCAAGAAGATCCTGGTCCTGAAAATAGAACCATTTGTTGGCACAGGGGCAGACCTAGGGTTCATCTCTAACAGCACACCAACAAGCCCTAACAGATGGCCCTTTCAGAAACACCTATGAAGTAGATGCAGTCTCACCCAAGGTAGCAATAAGGGGTTGCAAGACACAGGTGTCTACAACGAGAGGAAATTAAAGTGGATCCAAGGAAACAATACACAACAACCTAGTTATTCTTACCAAGCATAAGCCTACTTCACACAACCATATTCCAGATCTAACATAATAATGCAATAACAGAATAATAGAAGGCAAAATAACTCATCATCAACCATAGAGACACAAAATATACGTGGTTCACCCTCTCCCTAGGGATACGTCTACAGAAATTTGTTTCTTGATATTCTATAAAACATATAGTTCTATATGTGCTCTCAACTTGCAGGTATTTCTCTCCTTCTCTTCTTCTCTTCCCTCCTTACGCACCCAGCTGAAGATCTTACAATACCAGAAGGATCTCACACACAACACTTCTCTCTCACACAATAACAATGAACTCTCAATCATTCACCAACAACAACCCACCCCAGGTCCTCTAGACCTTTATTTATACATTACAATAACTCACCGACAACCTTAGGCCGAAACCTAGGTGTCAAAACCCTATATACCAAAACCCTAGGTGTCTAAAACCCTAGGTCAACTTAACCCACATTTTTTGGGCTTTGCCACCCTGTCTTTCCTTCTTTCTCACAAGGTGCTACAAAGCATCCAATGGTGGATTTTCCCGCTTGCTGATTTTTCCATGATCCATCTTCCTTGCTTATCTATCTTCCTCGATCTTTTCATCTAACAACTCATTTTCCCTTACTTCGCTCCTTCGTTTCTGCTCATTTGGCCACTTCGACCCAATATTAGTCAACATGTCCTCCGCGTAGTTCGGACTTTGTATTTTCTCTTCCTTATTATTTGATTTCTTCCTTAATCCATAACCAAGGGCCAAAAATTCCCATTTCTATTGCCAATGCCAATGCATACCATACCATACCATACCACTTTCATTTCCATTGTCAATGCCAATGCATACCATACCATACCATACCATTTCCCTTTTCCTTTCCAATGGATACCATTTCCCTTTTCCTTTCCAATGCATACCATACCATAGCATACCATTGTCAATGCATACCATACCATTGCCAATTCATACCATAACATACCATACCATACCATTTCCAATGCATACGATACAATGGAAAGACAATGCATACCATTTACATTGGCAATGCATACCATACCATACCATTTCCAATGCATACCATTTCCATTGGTAATGCATACCACACCATACCATACCATTTCCAATCAATACCATACAAGGCAATGGCAAGGAAATGCATACCATTGTCATTGCCATTTCCAATGCATACCATACCATAGCATACCATTGCCAATGCATACCATACTATACCATTACTGGATGTCTTCAATATTCTAGGATTGTTATGTGTCATCTTGCATTTAAACAAGCATTTGTTATCTAAACCCTAGTTTATGCTTTCATTTTCAGACCCCTTTCATTTAATGATTACGTGTGTTAAGGGTTGTTGTATAATTATATTTGTCCTGTTGTAACTTAGTTAATATCATTTATTGGCTTGGTGAGGCATGGAAATGTTATGGAAAGGCATGTAAATGTTATGGCATGGCAATGGAAAGTTATATTTATTGTTATATAGATGTTACAGAGAAATCCCCATGTGGATAGGTGGATTCCCTCTTGGGGTCTAGACTCCTAAGACCAAGACAGAAAGGGTGCTAACATTGGTCACCGACATCCTTTTCAATATAACTAAACTAATGTATAGAGAAGAGGAAGAAAGGTGTACCTCTTTAACGAAGTTTTTCCTTGCACATTCCGAGTTGAGCTTTGATCCCCAAGCTCCTTGACAAGTCCTGCAAATCAAACGAAGATAGAACAAGCTTCCTATTCCACTAAGATTAGCTTAAAACTAGATCTATCTACTAGAGACAAGTTCATGTAGAAAAGACACAACCTTGAAAGAAATAGGCCAAGCATATATGTATATTAATGAGAACAATATAGGATACTTACAGACCTTTTATCAAGGTGAAACTGCCTCTCCTAGCTCTCCTTCTCCAACCCTTTGCTCAAGTAATCCACTCACAAGCTGATTATGCTTCAATGATATCTCCCTTATGAAATCATAAGTTTGATGCCTTCAAATGTTTCTCTCTTTCACCATGAGGAGGCCTCCTTATATAGTCTTAGAGAGCCCAAACCACTTAAGATATTCTTGGGATAGGTTGAGGATCCTTCTCCTTTAGTTGTGGATCCTCCCTAAGATCGAGGCTTGACCTTAGATTCGAATCCAACCAACTCCAGACATGAAGGGGATTCTTCCCTGATTTCTCTCAATAGTGCAAAATTCACTCAAAAAGGCTAGCGCTCCCACAAAAGGGTGCATAGAGCATTGAAACACTCCCCCAAAGAAGGCTAGGGAGTGCTGACACACCCTGACAGTGGGTAGGGGAGCGCTAACCTTCAAAATTGATTTTTAAGTGGTTTTATTCATGGCAAATGCTTTGTAATCCTCATCAGATGATTTTTCCTTCTTAAACCATTCTTTTAAGGTGTCTTAAGTGTCCTTGTGATGTCATTAGAGACATGACATAGGAAATATGACAGTATAATGTTTGCGACACTTGCGGCTAAATGCAACACTTGCGACACTTGCGTCCAAATGCAACACTTGCGACACTTGTAACGACGACAATAGGTCATCACTGAAGTGAGTAATTTTGATGTGTAACACATTGCCCCCCAAAGTATGAAGTTAGAATATGGAAACTAATGACTGAAGTACTTTGTAGACTTTTTCAAGCAAGGTTATGGACTCAAAGAACCTAGTAGAAGATGCACACAACCATCAAACAAATATTATGATATGTTTCAAACCCAAGGAAGGCATACCTATGCTTGAGTGATAAAGACTTTCAAGGTATGGTCGTCATAAGATACACTGCGGATCCATAATTATATTGACAAAAAGGTATAGCCACTGAAGATACAATTTGGATCTATACTTTCATGACATGAATTGATCGTAGCCATGAAAAATACACTGTGGATCTATGAGATGACAATACATAGCCACGGACCAATACAAAGTGGATCTATGTGACAGTATATGTGTCAATGTTCAAGAGAAACTCTGTTGCAACCTAGGCAAAGTATATATCAGAGTGATCACTCAACCTGGGGTCTTCTTACCGATCCCAATGTAGTACGAATCTAACCATGTGAATAGATGTCCTGAGGTCAAACATGGCAGAAACCACTTGATTACCGGTCAATGAGGTAAATTGTCAACAAGTGCGAGGAAAATCACCATTGATGTCAACGATTCCCAGGTTACCCTAGTACATTCCAGTGAATGTGAATAAATGAGCTGAAGTCAAACATCCATGGAAACATCTGATCAAAGGTCAATGATGTAAACCCATTTTAGAACGTGAGGAGGCCTACCATTGAGGCATGCAGGTCCCAAGGTACTCATTGGTTTCTAATTCTAGTTCCCAGATAATGTGTTGAAGTCGACAGGAATAGACTCGTTAAAGGAGGGCCTTAATGTATCCCCCATCAATGACACAATATAGACACAGAGATGCAATTGGTGGATCAAATAAACATGGATTGACACGGATATTGAAACATGCAATTTGTGATGGTTGAATCTTGAGGTAGATACTTCCCTTTAACATTGAGGCACATCAGCAGAAACATGGCATGGACCAAAACATGATAATGTAGTGGATACTGTGACATTCTTCGAGTGACCCAAAGGAGTAGGAAAAATCAGAGGATTGGTTCAGTGCAGAGGTTTATCAGATTAAAATGCATGCAAAGACAAAGTGTCGTGTTCAAGGGCGACCGTAAGGGTGACTGTTGATGTTCTCAAAAACTACTTGGATTACTTCTTTCAATTTTCCCCCAATCCAGATAGATGAGTACCTCTTTTTAATTTAACGAGCTTGAGGAGGGTAACACATGCTCGATATAACTCACCTTCAGTAAGTCCCTCTTATTTTTTTCAATGAACCATAAGAATTAAGGGTCCATTCTATATGATACATTCAATGTATGATTTGTTTAATGAGTCTAGAGAAGGTAAACTCTGTGATTTTTCATGTTTAAAGAGTCTAAAAAGAACTAAAAGACGACTCCAGTGTTGTCCTTTTTCGTAATGTTAGTCTCCCGAGTCTGAAAAAGAGATAAATCATCACTCGAAAGACACCCTTTCAAACCTTTTAACGAGTAGGAAAGGAAGAAATATCACTCGACAATTTTTTCACGTTTAGAGAGTCTGAAAAGAGCTAAAGACGACTAAAGAGGGTTCATTTTTCGTGTATCCTTTACGAGTCTGAAAAAAGTGATAAAAGTTTACTTGGTTACATTCTCATGTATTTTCGAGCGTGAGAAAGAACTAAGACCATGCTCTTTAACTTGTTCTCATGTATTTATGAGCACGATAAAGAACAAAGACTAATCTCGGTATTGGTTTCATTTTTACACAAGCTTGAAACAAAATTAAAGTAACAAAATTAAAATATTCTTGTAAATTCCCAACATAAATTCCAAAGGTTGGTATACCCATCGATGGTTGGTAATCTTCCCTCATCTTAAAAGGCTAGGAGATTAACTCCAGAATGATAATCAAAGGCTGAAGACATGCCC